>JAOQML010019470.1:0-11782 GCA_027568935.1 Erythroxylum urbanii | reverse complement strand
ATGAGGTATGTCTGTCATTACTTCTCTCATTGGTCTCCTCATAGACCCGGTTCCCTGATCCGACCCGTTATGTGGGATCGGGATGTTACAAAATATGGTTTGTGCTTTCAATATGTTCGTTATAAAATTTAAAGGACAAGGAAACCAAATCCAGATTGAAGGAGTGATCTTCTGTAAAGTTGTGAGTTTATTCTTGACTACTAGCCATAAGATGAAAGCAACTTTAGCCAGCAAAGATCTTTTTCTCGAATAGCTTATATCAGGATACTTTAGTTCCATAAAGCTTATATCATCATTTCTTTGTAAGATTTAGTTAAGAAAGTACCTAATGGATGCTTAGTCCAGATGGCTTTGTCTTTCTTTGAGTTGTTAGGCTGGTAAGTTGGCCACCAACCTTGTGTAATGTTAGAGAATCAATTTTTGCTATCCCACTCCCCTTTTTTAATTAAGGAGCAAACTTTAGCATATGAGGAGAAGAACAATATTAAGGAGTTATAATTTGGCACTTGGTACAATGGTCCATAAACATACAATTATCAAACCATATAGATGTTGTTGCACCATTTCCAACTATAATCTTGATAGATTATTGAAGTATTTCCCTCATCTTGAATATTTGTAACATGCTCCATATTGAGTTGGTTCTAAGCTTGGCTATCCATAAGTTTTTGCCCCTTATATGGTAGTTATGCATCCATTTCATCCAAAAAGAGTTTGTATCCTTTACCAGCCTCCATAACCTCTTTGCTATTAAAGTTCTATTTATCAAGTGTAAATGAATGATTCCTAATCCACCCTCATCTTTTGGATTAGTGATTTTTTCCTAACTTCAATAAAAGGTTTAGAGTTTGAATTATCTATCTAGAGGAAATTCTTGATGTGCTTATAAATGTTTTTGATCATCTCCACTGGAAGCATAAAGTTTGATGCTCAATGTGTAGATATGTTGTTTAAAACATATGTGACTAACTATTTACGTAAAACCCCGAACTTTCCCTACTATCGGTTTATACATTTTATTATGGGTGAATAATATTTTTAGATGAATAGTGAACTCGGGTAAATAGTATTTCCACTTGAATAGGGATTTTGAGGACCCAACCCTAAAAAAATGTGAAAATATCTAGAATAGGAGTCAAATGACATTGAACCGAATCGAAAACAAGTCCAATCGGATGAATTTTGGGAATTTTATAAGGTTAGGAAAAAAATGCCCTTTTTGGAAAATAATAGGTATTAATGATTTTAAACCCATTCAATTTTTGGGCATCTAATTACTAATTATTGATCCTAATTAAAGTATCCCATGGTCAATTTGATGGTGAGATGGCTATGGAATATTTTTTAGATTTAGTCCAGTTTATAGGTGTAGTAATCCATGAAAGGACGAATTAGTCTTTTTACATCAATGGAGTTAATTAATAAATTTTAAATGACTCACATTTATTGACTAATTGCAAGACTCTGTATGGTTTAAGAAACATTAAATTAGATGATGATGATGAGTCATTGAAGATGTTTAATAAGAAAATGACGTGTAAAGTATTAAAGTAGTATAAAAAGGCAAAAGAAGACAAATTTTGGTTAATTTTAAAGGAGGATTTATGAGAACCAAAAAGAAATAAAGAAAAGAAGAGAGAAAGAGGGAGAATTCGTCCAAGGAGAAGAGGAAGAAGAGAGGTTCCATTTTTGGTGGATTTGGAGTAGAAATTGAAGAAATCTTGACTTAGGATTAATGTTCACCAATTTCTAAGAGATTAGGAGGAAGAGTGGAAAGTTTTTCGTGGCTAAAAGTTCCAATTGGGGCTTAACCTTCTTGAGTTTGATTAGTTTGAGACTTAAACTTGTAACTTACACATAGAAGGTCTAAAATTTCATGAATCTACTTAATTAAAGACTTTTTTAAACAGAAATTATGGCGTGTTTTACTTGCGCCGTTACATGCAGGTCAATTAGTCTTTACTCTTTACACAGGTTAAACTTTTAACAAAGCTGAAATATTCTTCCACTCCCCACTCCATCTCTCTTTCTTTTCCCATCAACTCTCTAAGCCACCATCACCACCACCACCGTCATGGCTACCACCGTTACTACGACCGTAGACTCTTCTTTCTCACCATCCATTCAGACTCTCAAATGCACACTCGCCAATAAGCAATACTCTCTAGCTAAGTCTGTTCTTAAACTCTCATCAACTTGGATCATGTTGGCTCCCATGTCTCGTTCTTATTATCCCATGGAAAAAACTTTTCCACTTAATGCAATCTCATGGCGTGTGCCTAGAGTATCTCTTGCTGTTGCTTAGGAAGAGGCTACTATTGCTGCTCCTATCGATGAGGGTACTTTGGCTGAAGCAGACTAGCAAGTTGACAGTGGAGATTAAGGAGATGTGGCAAGTGTACCAGAAGCTACAGGAGAGATCGTGAGCACTAAACTTTACTTTAGGAATTTGTCTTATAACTTTGACAGTGCATAACTTGCTGGGATCATTCAAGACTATGGCAGTTCAAAACTAATTGAGGTAGGTCACAGCATGCATATACATTTCCTTGTTCTTTCTCAATGTGCCATGTCTAACTTAAATTGTTTTATGAATCCAACAGAATTATTACTGTTTCAATCATAAAACTTTTATGTTTACTAATTGATTTCTCTTCACAAAGATTTATCAATTGTGTTAATGTTGACAATAACCATATCTGTTGGGGCACTTATAACTTTGATCATTAACTATATATGTATGTATATTTGATGAATTATTCTTAGTATTTGATAGCAATGATCAAGGTTTGACAGATTAAAAAAGCTCCGCATTGAAGATTGTAATTTAGTTATTAAAATCTTGATGGAAGTGTAAGAACTAAGAACTCCCTTCCTTCCCTATCACTATGTGCTTATTTCCATTATGATAACTCGATGTTTATTTCCTTTCTCAACGATACATCGGTCGCATCATAAGGGTTAATGTAACATCCCATTACCTATGGGAAGGTTAGAATAGTAAATTGGAGTGTTCAGTGAGAGGCAAGAGATGCATTTTTATGTTCATGCATAATATGACATGCTCATACAAGTGAAGAGTGAAATTTTGCACATGAATATGTATGTACATGCATTCATTGACATTTTAGGTGTAATTGTTATAACTGTGATTGTTACTGAGAATTGTGGTTTATTTGCATTGAAAATTTGTTTTGGGAAGTGAAATAGTGAATTTAGAATTTTTGGAGAAATTTTTGAAAATTTGGGGTAATTTTTGGACTAGGAAAATTTTCCAGTGGCAAACAATTATTAAATGGGAGTAGAAATTTCTGTCCAATGGCAATGGAAATTTTGATAAATGATTTTAGAATTTATTGACAAGTGCCATCAAAGATTAAAGAGGCAATTGGATTAGAAATTGAAGTGAATGGATTAGTTTAACAAGAGAAACATAATTGGATTAATAGAAATTGGACATTTCAAGCCATGTCTTAAAACCAACCATGCTTTAAATTTTTGAAGACCATTTTGCTCTCTCTCACAATGCTTGTCTTTCAAAAGCCATTGGAGTTTTATTTTTGGTTTCTCTTTTTCTCTTCTTCATAGCTCTCTCTTCCTCTTCTTCATGGGTTTTGATCTTTCTAACTTCCATTGATGTTGAACCTCCCACTCATCTTCCACCTTGCTCTCTCTCTCTCATAAAAAAAAATTTGCTAACCTTCCAACCCTAAAGATGGTGATGATCGTGGGTGGTGTTTAAAGCTAGGTATTTGTGATTTTCTTGAAAAGTTTGAAGATTGGGTAGCTAAATGAAGTAAGTTGTGTTTAATGTTTTATTTGGGCAATGTTAAATGGAGCATTTATTATGATATTTTGAGATTAATGCATGAGAAGGGTGCCTTGTGTATGTATGTGATGTGGATGATGAAGAGTTTGTGAATTTTTGCTTATACTTATATGCTTGATGAGTAATGAGCTATATAGAGGTTTTGTTTCATTTAAATGCTAAATCATGGGTTAGGAGCTGTTTTATGGATGATTGATGTTGCATGTGATGAGTTAGAAACTATGAGTTATAATATGTATGTTTGCAAGATGGATTGGTTATGAAAAGGGTTGTGTTAATGAGAATTGGGAGTTGATGAATAGGTACATGAACATATCTTGTTTTTGGATTAATGAATAAATTTGGGTCATGCTTTGTTGGTAAATGATATTGAGATGAAATGGAGTTAAAAATGGGGAGTAAAGGAAGTAGGAAATGGTGAACTTTGTATAAGTAGGTTAGGTATAAAAATCTGGAAAATTTGAAGATGTTGGCTGGAAAATGTCTACTGGGTATACCTTAGTCTTTTAGCTATAGCTTTTCCTCTAGTTATCCAAATGAGATGATTCTTGCTTTGGATTAAACTAGAGAAGTATAGCTACATTTTTTGTGAAGAAGTAGAATTCAAATACTATTTAGAGGAGTTTCAAAATCTGATCTGAAGTTGAAAATCAGGGTTTGTGTCTTTGAAAGTTCGCCGCGGCAAACTCCTTGCTTCGCCGCTGTGAACATGAAGGATTAAGTGAGAATTTCTTTCGGGTAAAGTTCGCCGCGGCCATCCCTAGGTTTCGCCACGGCGAACTTGTGATTTTCATGGGGGAATTCCTCTTTGGAGGAGTTCGCTGCGGCGAACTTTTTCTGCACTGAACATGTTTCAGTGTTTTGGGCATAACGTTTTCTGTAGTGATCCAAATGTAGTAATTTTTTATTTGGAGTAAACTAGAAACATAGGCTACAAATTATTTGAAGAAATAAAGTTCTGAATCAGACTCTAAGAGTTTAAATTTTTGTATGAAAGTTGAGTATAGTATATTGTCTCAGAATAAAAGCAGTCCGGGAATATTTCGAGTATAAGTTTCACACAACTGAACCAAATTGAATGATTTTAGTTTCATTAGAAAGATAAGGCATAGAGGAACACTTTTGTAGAAGGGAGTACTATCAAATTACTTTATTTTCATTGTCTTAATGATCAAGAGCATTAGACTCGAAAGTTAGAGTTTGGAGAAAAATCTGAAATGGCTCATTAGGTTATGAAATAGGTTTGTCGAGGTATAAACCCTACGAACAAATGCTAGTTAAGTCAGTTTTGATATTTGATTGTTTTTGTGATGACATTGATGGAAGGATACCGGGGATTGTCATGAAATGCATTGTACATAATTCATTTCATATATGTGCATTAATGAACACACATAATTGTGCAAATTGTGATATATGTGTATGTTATTTGTTATAGAGGAGCAATTGGAACTTCAACCTCTAAACGTTGCTGGCACTTCCAGGCATTAGCTTCGGGAGCAACTTGTGAGTAACCTAGATGGTTTCTCTTAATTATTGTTTGCTTAAGTTATGATGTGAATGATAAATGAATGTGAAATGAATATGTTTGATTGTGGATTCCGGACAGAAGGTCTGATGAATGTGAACGAGGATTGAGATATTAAAGTGCTACTTGTATGTGAATGTGAAGAACTATGTGCTATATAATGTGATTGATTGTGTTACATGCATTCTATTCATGAATGCATAATCAGATATTGAAGTGCTACTTGTATGTGAATGTGAAGGCCTATATGCTATATAATGTGATTGATTGTGTTACATACATTCTATTCATGAATGCATAATCAGATAATGGAAGTTGTGTCTAGAGTAGCCAACGATCAGAACTTAAAGCTCAACGAGTGAAAATGAGCCTCGAGCTCATAAGTGTTTCAGGGCCTCAGGCTCAACGTGTAATAGGCCCTGTATCCTTATCGAATAAGGGACAGTTATTAATGAGCCCGGTATCTAAAATGAATACGGGACAGTTCAGGCACTCGATCACAACAACGTAACAATTGGAAAAGGGTCTCACGATCATTGATTATGTATGTTTGATTGATTGAAATGCATAATTTGCCTATACTTAAGTGAAAATATGAAACGTGATCAAATATGCAACAATGTGATTATATGTTATGTGAAATGATGTGTTGTACGAATTGAGTGAACCATCGATGATGGTTACCTCATTGAGTTCGCAAAACTCACTAAAATTGCAACGTTGTCTTTTCAAGACCGAGAGACGACTCTAGTTACTGAGAGGCTCTACCAGCCGTGTAAATTGTGATTGGCAAGAGAAGTCATGGCTCAAAGGTTGGTCAGCTGGGATTTTTGGACAAATTAGTTAGATTGTACATATTTTCCTCATTCATGTAGTACTATTATATTAGGTTTTGATGATGTATATATGGAAATTGTTGAAAGTCACAATATAGACAATCGGGTTTTTATGAAATGAAATGAGGAAAAAGTTAGTTTTAAAATATTGTGGTGTCCTTATGATGCTTTATAAGTGAATTATGATACCATACCATGTGAAGTGAATGTAGAAAGTGAACGTAGCGTGTCCTTATCCTAGGTTATGTGCCAGAATGACCTCTGGACGTCCCGGTGTATACCCTTCGGTAAGGGGGCGCTACACAAACGATGATTAGTGTATGAAGTGGAGATTTTTTCTACATTTTTTATTTTTTTAGAAGGGATAATTTTGCCACATTTCTCCCAACAAAATGAATTAGGGCCATCCGGAACTAGTCTCCATGTCGACATTCCTTTATTAATCTGTAAATGTCTATTTAGAATTAAATGATGATATGTTCAACTCTAATTTCAATGATAAATGAATGTAATCCAGTTTATCACTTATACATATTCAATGTGCCTAATGATATGAAACTTATCCTTACTAAATTATGAATATTTTGTTGTATATAAATTACTTTTTTCTTTTGTTGGTATGAAATTTATTAAACTTTTTATCATTTATTTTAATATCGAATATTCTTGTTTTTATCAAAATTTTAAATCATCCATATTTTAATTTGATTTTCACAAATGATTTTTTTAATTTAAGCATATTCTAATCAATTTTTTGTGTTAGACAATAAAAGATCTGCTTTTGTACAAGTAATAAACTTTTACAATATGATTTAACACCAATTAAATTTCGTAATTATTTATGTTTAGGAGAAGATTGATTCACATTAAAAAAAGGGAAGATTGGAACTTAATGTCTTGAGTTTTTTTTTAATTTTTTATCCCAGGAAATTCTTCTAGTTGGGTTATTCAAGCTTCCTTAATGTAACTTTGCTTCGATGTGATGATCTCTGCAATAATTTATGGCTCCCCCCGATGTAGATTTGGTAAGTGATTCTTTTATATGAAACTGCAGTGATTTTACTTTGAAGTATGTGATTACTTTGCAAAGTTAGTTAGTTTTGTCATGTAAAGATTGTTCATGACCAGACTAACCTTAAAAGATTTTTTCATTATATAAATTCATTATTTAGTTTTTAGCCAAGTTTGTTATTCATCCAAGATTCATGATCATTAGTTATTTAATTTTTATAGAAACAAAAAAGAATTTATGGGATTCTATCTATCATTTGTCTCATTAAAAATTTTCAAATGAAGTAATTATAGCAAAATTTTATAAGGATGCTTCCAATATTTAATAATAGCAATAAGATGCTTAACCAACATTTTTTACATATGAGAATTTCACCTCCTATTAAGTATTTTAATTATAATGGAATTACGTATTATAGATCAAGAATTGATCATGTTGGATACACATACCTTACAAGTATACAATCTAAATCGGGTGTCAGTCACTTTAAAAACTTTTCAGTTTAGAAAATTAAAAGTTTGAGTCATGATAAGATAACTTACAATTCCTTTTAATTTTAAAGAAAATGATTGATTATATAATTTGTGAATTATTATATATACTCCAATGATTTAGTCGATACATATTCAAAGATTAATGAAAAAAACCCGTAGAGGATACTAGTTTCGCAAACTTTCCGATTTATTTCTAGCAAACAAAAAATCAAAAAATTAAAAGAACTAAAAATAAATCAACACCGAGATTTGCTAACGCAGTTCGACATTCTTTGCCTACGTCTGCAAGACCCTCACCCAGCTTAATACTTTCACCGAAGTACAATAGATTTACCCAAAGCTTTATTAAGCCGACATCACTCAACTCTTGACACTATCTCTCAACCTTACTTCCCGTGAAATTTTTTCACACCCAATAACACGGCCGACTCGTATTAACCTCATGAAGTGATTTTCTCAACACTGTTTTTAACGAAAGAATAATAAACAAATAACTCAAGTGATTAACTATCTAAGAATAAAAACAGAAAACTCTTAAGACAGAAACATAACAACTTCCCTATGGGTTTAGCTCCTCTGAAATAGATCAAAAAGTTGTTCACACAAAATAGACTGATTCATGCACATTCCAGATCCAAGTTACAACTGCAGCAGAAGGACTTCATGCAAGATAGATCTAACAAATAAACTTCCATATAATAATTGGCTGAAGCCTCACCACGATAAGTCAGACACCCATGACAAACAAGACATTCATAACCTTCACCACATCAATTGCACAGCCTGCAGCCAACCTTCAACATAGGACACATGCAATTCACAGAACACCCCAACTGTGAGTCATATATCAAGAAATCAATAAACACCGCAGCACTAAGATGGATTTTTCAATAACATAAAATCAGCACATTAATCTCTTCATCCATGTGACTCTCACAAAGCTAAAAGTTCACAGCCCCAAAATTTCAGAAATTATGCAGCCAACGAAATATAGGAATGCCAGAGTCACACACACACGATTTGTTAATTTCACATACTACCTTTCAACCCACATAGCCGTAATCAACCACCTTTAGTCAAGATGGAGTTCTATCATAACTAGAAGATTATCCTCAATAGCTTTTTGAATCCAAGTCAAACAAAGATATCTGATTAACTATCATCATCCAATTAATATCTTATATGTCCAATTAATAATAAGTATGCCAAAACAAAATAAGAAGATATATACCATATATCTAACAATCTCCCCCTTTTTGGCATTATTTGTCACAAATAAGAAATTCCCTTAAATAACATAATTGGACATATAAGTATCAAATTCACAATTCATATAACAAATACTCCTCCTTAATCAAACATCAAGTTCCAAAGAATATCACAATTATTCAATCATCCAAATTTCTCCCCCTTGGGACAAAAAGATACCAAAAAGCAAGACTAATAGTCACGGAGATACCTTAAAATCTCCTCCTGAATTGAACAATCACCAAAAATAATCTAATAACTCCCCCTTGGAACAAAACAATACCCAAAACGAAGAGTGTGTTCAATGCTATCAATCTCAATGAATAAAGAAGCATAAAAATCAACAATAGGTTCAGAGGAAGAATCATAAGTATGCCAAAATGAAAATTACCACCAGTCAAAATACTCGCCAATGTATCATTACTCACATCAAAGCCATCCGCATACGACTCATTAAGTTCAAAAGCCTCATCATCAAGCATAGCCTCATGTATACATCAATAAACTAAACCTTAGAAAACCCATAAATAAAAACTCAGAAATCCTAAACGATAACTCCTTCAAATCTCTTTTTTTTTAAATAAATAACATCAAACTATACTTCAAAAATGTAAAGCACACAGTTCCTGTACCCCTAGAAGAAATTCAAACCTGGGCTTATTCCTCATCACATTATTTTGGTCATCAACTGTCTGGTTGATTTCATCATTTGAAGTAACTGACTTACCCTCAGTTTCTTCAATAGCAGTAACTAACTGTGAATTTGGACACTTTTTTATTTTTCCTTCATTACGACTTTATGCTTGTCCTTGACCCTTTCTAACCCAAAAGTACTTCGGTAATATAGGTTGCTATTGGAAATTTAATGGAAAGTGTTTAGATTTTTAGTTTTGACCCTTTTGAAACATCATTTGTAACAACTTGTAACATTTCAGTCTTATATGCCTGATTACTCCATAAAAATGACATGTGGGTACAAACCTTCAATTCTCCTCGAAGTTTCTTCTTGGGGAAATTTGGATATGTCATCTTTCTCATCATTCACCTTAGAGCACTCTCCTTTGTAACCAATGTCTTGAAGATCCCCTTTAACCTTACTGATTTTGATCAACTTTTCTAACTTTTCTGTGCCTCCATTTAGCATTCTCAAACCCTTTTCGGTACTTGCTAACTTCAGTCTGGCTTCACCGAGCTCGTCTAAAGCTACCATCAATTTCTTCTTTAAATCTTGGATAGTGTTCTTCATAGAAAAGTTTTCTTTCTTCAACCTTTTATTCTTTCTACATGTTCTCACCCATTTTGCATACATCACTTTGTAAGCCTCGTAAATATTCTTTCTTTCATCATATGAACCACTTTCATCACTGTCATAATCTAATATTAAACCTTGACTTGATCTTTCTCCATTTTTCTCGAAATTTTTTAATTTGCCCCTTTTTTTGTCTTCAGTTACTCCCTTCTTAGTTACTGTTAGGCATGTAATTGGATTTTTTCTATACAAAGCAACTAACGCAACACCATTAGCAATTTCTTTTTCACTACCATATTCACACTCGGATTTATTCTCACTCCAAGTGCTAGTAAAGGATTTTCCTTTTCTTTTCTTCAAAGTATTAGCACATTCGACTTGAACATGCCCAACGCCTTGACACTTATGACATTAGATTCTCTTCCCCTTCCTTTTGAGTTTTGAATTGTTGTTTTAATTTGTTATTCGATGAACTCCCACCATGTTGTCTAAATTCGGGTCTATTCCTTTTCATTCTCTTTAACCACATGCTGAAATTTCTTGTCAATAATTCCATATCCTCATTCTCATCAGATTCATCTTTTTCATCATTTATGCCTTTTTTGGTTTTAGCTTGTAGTGCCAATCTTTTGCTCTTTTCTTGTTTGCCCCTCAACAAATTCATTTCAAAATTAGTAAGAATTCCAATTACCTTCTCCAATGACAAGTCATTGATGTCATGAGCCTCCTCGATTGCTGTAATTTTCAAAATAAATCTTGGAGGTAGTGATCTCAACGTCTTCTTGACTAGTTTCATATTGGAATATTTTTTCCTAAGTTAATGTGCCTGATTCGCTATATCACACAATCTTTCATGAAAGTCCCCAATAATCTCATTTTCATCCATCTTCAGTTCTTCAAATCTCACAGCTAACATCTATAGTTTTAACGCTATCACAGATTTAGACCCTTCATGAATAGTCTGTAAAGTATCACTCGCTTCTTTAGCTGCCTCACAGGTCAATATCATTGAGAAGCGTCCTTTATAATTGCATGCATTGCTTGTGATTTTCCAAGTGCCCTCTCTTCTTCGGCTCCTGTCCATTCAGATGGATCTTTTAGAACTGTCTCTCCCTTATCGTCAGTCATCATCGGATATGTCCAGCCATGTAACACCGAGTTTCATGCTCTTGTTCCCTATGTCTGAATAAACACTACAAAATGAAAAGGATTTGGTATCGAATTAAAATCGTTGCTATAGATGTGAAGTTCGTTACTAAAACTTGTGGTGACAGAAATTGACTCTGTCACATTCTGTTACTGTAGGGGGTGTTACTAAAGGTTTCGTGACAGAATTCCCATGTCCGATGTTAGATAAACTCTCGTCTTGCTTCGAAAAATTTTCCCATTGTGGATTTTATACATTTAGTAACAAAATAATGCGTCAATAGAATATAATATATTTGTTGCGAAAAGCATTTCCATTTTGCTAAAATAGTTGCTATAGCTAACATATAATTACGCAAAAATAGAGTTGTTGCAAGAAAATCGCCTTTTGCAATAGATTTATCTATTACAAGATTCAATGATATCCATGACAAAATATG
>JAOQML010019445.1:0-11784 GCA_027568935.1 Erythroxylum urbanii | reverse complement strand
CCTTCACCTTCCTTATAGTGTGTTAGCTTGTAGAGTGTGATCTTATCACACTCTTGTTCTTGGTATTGTGTGTTTGGCTCTATTATATGAATTTAAAAAATTAGAAGATAATAGAATTTATTATATTAAGAAATAGAATAATAAGTTGAAAATGTTACACTTACAAATTCTTGTCGGACGACAACAAATGATTTGGAGTTAGTGTTACGAGGAGTCTTCATTTTTTCTCTGTTCACTTTAGCTTTCTCACACTTTTCCTAAATTAAGATAAGTAGTCATGAAATGTATAAACAAAATTAATGGAAGGAAATTTGACGAGACAAAAAAAACCTGAACTTTTGCTGAGGCCCAATAATTACACATTTCACTCCAATTTTTTGGAGTCACCCGTTCTGGAACATGTCTCCTTGCCTCTTCATCAGAAGGGAAAGACCGGTAATATTTATGAAGTCTATATCAATGATCCTTCGCCCTTTGTTTCAACATTGAACTAACACAACTTGAAACCTCAAGCTTGTAAATATCAACGATATTAAGCTTCATCTGTGAATAACATGTCTAAGTTAAGTTACTATTTTTGTTAACTAAAATCGTAATACATATAATTAAATGAATTGAAATATTACAGAAACTTTGTCCAAAGCATTTTAAAGCAAGTTGTCTTCCTTCAATTGCCTAGCATCCTGAAGGCAAGGCAATTCATTCCTCATAATGATGCCCAACTCACTAGACAATTTTGTAGATTGTATCTTATCTAGAGGGCAACGTTGCATGGGGTCAATGGTCATAGACAATTTGCTACCCATTGCAACATTCATCCGTTGCAATTTTGCTCCTTTTGTGATACCTCTACCTCGTTTTCTAAGGCTAGTATTGGAATCTGAAAACAAAAAAATCATAAAAAGAAAAACATACTAAACATGTAATGAGTAATTTCAGCATTAATGTAAATATGTTTGGTTAACAATCAAGGATGCAATTGTTTGTTGTTGTGTGGGAGGAACTTCTTCAGTCGTTACCACCCTCTTTCCCTTATTTCTACTGGATGCCATTATATCGAACTTGTGTAAAACGAAATATGAACACAACGTATAATCTTAACTCAAACATCAATATTCCAAATGAATATAAGGAGATAAGTATTCAAATACTAAACATTTGGCATAGCATTTCGCAAAAACATAAGTGAAACATTAGAATTATGTATGTAGTCATCGTAAATTAACATAAGTAAAACATCAATAACATAAGGCAACATAAAACAATTTATTTACATTTAATCATCATGATCAAGATTTTGAAAATCATCATCATTAAGCACATTATTGTTTGATTCTTCATCACTAATATATTCAAGCAACGTATCGTCATTTTCATTTAAGTTATCTTGAGTATAGTCTTCTTCTGTTTGTAACATAAGATGGGCTTGGACTTCATCTAACTGAACTATGTTGGGCTCGACATCTATCCTATGGAATGATGATATATCTACATCTTCTATTGAAATGCCTTCGTTATTGAACTCCAATCCAATATCTTGATAGACTTCATCTGCATCCTCATCTAGTTGACCAATATCCCTTTCAAAAAAATCAAACACATTCCTTTATTGAAACTTCTGAATAACCTTTCAATTGCTACCCTATACAGTATCGTTGACGTAGAAAACTTGTTTGACTTAACTTGCAAGGACAAAAGGATCATTATCATACCATGCCTTACTAACATTTATGTTAGTAATATGCCCATTCACTTTCATGTCAGTTAGATCAAATCACTTGCATTTAAGTAGAACAATTTTCTTATCCTTGATGTAGTGCAACTCTATTATTTCATAGATGACATTGTAGAAGTCAATGCTTTTGTCATCATGACATACTTTAATGACAACCCTACTATTTTGACTTCTAACTCGACTATCTCAATCTTGTATGTGAAATCTCACCCCATTAACAATGCGACCTGTGTATTTCTTCCCACAAATATGAGGCCCATATGCCAAACTATATAATGTGGTTATCGCTTCTTGCAAGTTACGGTTATATAACCGTATCATCTATACAACAAAATGAAAATAAATATAAGGATGAGACATATTCTCATATTTTCGTAATATGTAATGAATATGAAACTTACTCAATTTCTAAACCACCATACAAACTTCTTCCTTTGTCTTTCTTCAACATTAATAATCCCTTTGCTGCAAATTATATCTTTATGAGCTCTATTTAAAAAAGACAACGACAGTAAGATCTCATAGTGAATGCAGAAAATTGTAATATGATTGTTTGAATGAAAAGGAATATATGTACTCCATGTATGTATCGACTTTCTCGCAATTGTTCAAAATATACTAATGGGCGATTTCAAATTAATCTTTAGTTAACTCCACATATTTACCCACACCAAGTGGTATAACTTTTTAAGAGAAAATAGACAACCCACCATCGTCATGAAAATCAAAGTTACATTCTGGTATATTAAATCTTGTCTCCACATCAATTAAATACATTGAACAAAAAGTCAAGCATTCATTTGCTATATAAGCCTCTGCAACAGACTCCTCTAGTCGAGTTCTATAATGTACATAATGCTTAAGAGAGCATAAAAACTTGAACATAAACAGTTATAAAGTTAGGAATTGTTACAAACATAAAACATAGAAAAAACTTGTTGAATTTAATATGAATTACCTTTCAATCGGAAACATCCATCGAAATTGAATCGGTCCATAAAATTTTGCTTCATATAGTAAGTAAATTGCCAAATGAACCATAACATCAAAAAATGATAGGGGGAATAATAGTTCAAGCTTACATAGAATCAAAGCTATGTCTTTTTCCATTTTATCAAGCTCTTCAACTTTAAGTGTCTTGCAACATAATTGCTTACAAAACTCTCCTAATTGACCCAAAGTAACAGACAAATCCTTCCGCAAACACCTATGTATTCTAACAAGAAGTAGTCGTTGAAAAAGTACATGACAATTATGACTTTTCAACCCTGACACTTTTCCCTCTTTAACATTCAAACAATAGCGTATATTTGATTCATACCTATCAGAAAATTTGACTGATTGGAGGAAATGACAAAATGATTGTTTCTCACTTTTTGACATGTTGAAACAAGCAGGGGGAATAACGTTTGAGCCATTATCTCTTCTTTTCAAATGTAAGTCCTTTCTCATATTCATATCTTCTAAGTCAAGTTTAGCCTTAATTGTGTCTTTAGATTTCCAATCTATTCCCATGATAGTCCCTAAAATGGACTCACAAATGTTTTTCTCAATATGCATGACATCAAGATTGTGCCTCAATAGTAATTCCTTACAATATGGTAAGTTGAAAAATATGTTTTTTTTATCTAGTTTAGTTTGACATCATTTCTCTTATGCTTTCTATTACTTTGGTGTTTGCCAAGTGTAATGTCACCTAAATGTGATAACTGGTAAATGATATAATCACTGAACAATTGCATCGGAGTTTCACCTAACTCTACTGTTCCATTAAACTGCTTACTTTTTCGCCATCTATGCCCATGTTACAAATAACGAAGATGACCCATATAACATATTTTACTTCGTATCCTTTTTTAATATGTTTGATGGTTACACACAAGACAAGCCATATACCCTTTTGTGCTCCACCCAGACAAATTCCCATAAGCTTGGAAATCATTTATAGTCCACAAAACAACAGCATGTATTATAAATGGTTAATCTTCAACAACATTAAAAGTTTGTAATCCAAATTCCTATAAATCATTTAGTCATCAATTAATGGTTGCATGTATGCATCGATGTCCTTACCAGGAGCAGTAGGTCCTAGAATAAGCAAAGACAACAACATAAAAGGCTCCTTTATGCACTTCCTTGGAGGTAAATTGTATGAGACTAGAATCACCAACCACATGCTATATGATTACTCATATTACCGAAGGCATTAAATCCATCTGAGGCCAATCTAAGTCGAACATTACGATAATCTTGTCCAAACCATGGAAACTTTCTATCAAACTCTTTTGATGCCATTAAGTCTGCTGGATGACGCATAATGTTATCATTAATGCGTTTCTCTTTATGCCACCTCTTATCTATGGCTGTTTTTGTTGACATAAAAAGTCTTTGTAATCGTGGTATCAATTTTATTTGGTATCTTTTTCCCTCTCCCATCATCCACCTGCCACCTTGATGTACCACAAATAGGACGCTCTTGAAGATCTTTACTTTCCTTCCAAAAAAGAACACAGTCATACTTACAAGCATGAATTGAAATATATCCCAATCCAAGATCCTTTAACAGTTTCTTCACATCATAGTAAGATTTCAGTAACTTATGTCCAATAGGTAATGCATCGTTTAGTAAGTCAATTAAAATGTCAAAGGACTTGTTAATCCATTTATTATAAACCTTCAAATGTAACAATTTCATAAACAAATGATAGTTGTGAGAAATTAGAGCACCCCGAATATAATTGTTCTTGAGCAACTTTTAATAACTTCCCAAAATTATCTTTTGTAATACTACCAATTATATTAGGCATTCCTGTTTCATTCATAGTCTCCATATAATTTTGGCAATCGTCTAACATCTCGTCAATCCCATCATCACCATTATCATTCACATCATAATTATCAACATCATTATTGTAACTGTCATCATAACATGTACCGCCACTTCTACTATAACGTGCTTCCTTACATTCACCATGATGAAGCGATGGAGTATAGAATTTGTCTATGCCTCGGATCAAAAGTGATTATATGCCACATCTTGACTTTAGAAGTCGACATTTAAGCAATCGATATATAGACAACAAATACTACATTCATTACCCATCTAATATTTTAAAAATTGCATGAAACTCTTAACTCCTTCTACATATTCAGTTGACCATTTTTGATGACACATCCAACTCTTATCCATTTAGCCATATAATAAAAGAAGAACACAGAATCTGCAATCAAACAGAGGATTAATCAATCTAACAATGATAAGATGGTGTGAAGATTAATTGCTTCTCAATCAATTATCAATTTGAAGATTATTGCAGTAATCTAGATATTATTCATAAAATATCTAAATAAAGATAAACATTTTTTGGAATGAAAGTAAATATTATAACGTATGGCTCCTATAAAATTTTGATAAATATGGATATAATTAGTTTAATGCACCTATAAATACTCATTAATATTTTGTATAAGAACCCTTATAACAACTTTATTTTAGAAGTTTTCAGGATTATCCATAAACTAGCAAAAGTCTTAATTGTTTGTTCCAGTTTATGCTCAAAGGGTGTGATATTCGATTAGCTCTCAAACTGGTTAAAGGTATTTAAGCTTCCTTTTCATCTATTTGGGAGTAACCATCTCACTAAAGAGGACTTCTTCTTGTGAATTATTAAGCAAATTACTGGAAGAATCTCTAACTAGTGTAATGAAAGCTTATCAATAAGTAGAAGGATTCAATAGTCAAATTCAATCTTAAATGACTTATGTACTCACTGAACATCACATATCATATACAAAATTTTATAATAAAATTGATTTTTCAACTAAGAGAAATTTAATGGAATGATAAACAAAACATCAATTTTTATTTTTTATTTGTTACTAGAGATGTAAAGAGAACAAAATAGTTACAGTCCCTTCAAACTCAAAAAGAAAGTTAGGCCTATTCTAAAGATTTTTCATGCTTTAATTGCAGGCCAAAGTTGAGCTTATTATAAGGATTTCTGCATTTTCTCATAAGCTATTATGTAGATATTTTGCAAAGCTATAATTATAGAATGTTACATACTTTGGACTTGCAAAGCAAGTTATATACGTATTTATTATTGGGATTTAATCCTTTTAAACCAAATAGCAAATGTTATAAAATGCTTTCAATGGGTTAAGTTATTATGTACAAATGTTTATTGTAGCACCCCACTCCTATCAGACATTTGCCCGGAAGCCCGTTAGACGTTCATGCACATGCCAGATGGAAATGATGCGCTAACTATGTCACTTTCACTAACTCTTAGCATCATAATTTAAAACATAAATCTCATGGTCTCCAAAACACAAATTTCCTCATGTCAATTCATAAGACATAAGATACAATGTAGCATTACATACAACGTCCATGTATATATAATAACAACCTATCAGAGTCCACAATTCTGTCTACAAAGCATGCTATATACATGAGGAATTAACAAAAATATAGTCTAAGTGCCTCCGTCCCAGCTAACTGACCTTTATTCCAGCTGACTGACCTTTAAGCCATGTCTTATATCCCAAAAGTAGTACTAGATCTCTTCTAAGTTGCCTTAGAAGCTACTAGGTCTCTCTCGAACCTGAAAAGTCACTGTTGTAATTTTAGTGAGTTTTGCGAACTTAGTAAGTTAACCATCCTTGATGGTTCACTCATAACACATATCACATCAACACATACAATCACAATTCATATCAAAATCACATTTATAAATCAAATTTACCTGGAAAATGTTAATGAAATGCATGTATAATCATTTTACTATATGCAAACATTAATATTCACATGTGTGTGTATGTCGTATTATGCATGAACATATAATGCACTTTCTAAATTCTCAATAATCTCTCATGTATAGTATCCTATGGTTCTAACCCTTATCATGGGATAACAGGATGTTACAATTCTCCCTTCCTAAAAAAAATTTGTCCTTGAAAATCTTACCTGAGTCATCGAAAAAGTGGGGATATTGTCTCCTCATATGCTCCTCCGTTTCCTAAGTCACTTCCTCACCTGAGTGATTCTTCCAAAGGACTTTCACCAATGGAATTACTCAGTTTCTCAACCGTTTTGTTTGATATCCCACTATCATGATCAACTCCTCAACATAACTCAGATTACTAGATATTTTGATCTCTTGAGCCGATAACACATGCATCAGATCTGACTGACACCTACTAAGCAGATTCACATAGAATACATTATATTGAGACATCTCACTTGGTAAAGTTAATCTGTAAACCAGTGGTCCTATCCTCTCAATGATCTTATAAGGACCAATGTACTTAGGGCTCAACTTACCCTTCTTACCAAATCTCAACACTCCTCGCCAAGGCGAGACTCTCAGAAACAGTTTGTCTCCTACACTGTATTCCATATCCCTCCGGTGTTGATCCACATAGCTCTTTTATTTATCTTGAGCTGTTTTTATTCTACTTAAGATCAATTTCACCTTATCTATAGTCTTTTGTATCAACTCTAGGCCTTCTACAATTCTCAAACCTTCTTCATCCAATACAGAGGCAATCAAAATTTTCTACCATACAATGCCTCATATGATGCCATTCTGATACTATTGTGATAGTGGTTGTTATATATAAATTCAATCAAGGCTAAATGCAGATATGATGCTCCTTGAAACTCTAATAATATGCTCTGAGCATATGCTCAACGGTCTTGATCGTCGTCTTACTCTGTCCATCTATTTGAGGATGAAATGCAGTACTGAAGTTTAACTTCATACCCATAGCTGACTGTAGACTCTTTCAAAACCTCGAAATAAATTTGGGATCCCTGTCTGACACAATCAACACCGGAACTCTATACAGTCTAACTACCTCTTCTACATACCTCTGAGCTAGCTGGTCTAGTGAGCTATTATCCCTCACTGGTAAGAAATGGGCTGACTTAGTCAGTCAGTCCACCACAACCCATATGGCGTCGTGTTTTCTCGGAGTCTTTGACAATCCCATTACAAAATTCATAGTAATTCATTGCCATTTTCACTCCAGAATAGGTAACAAATAAAGTTTCCCAGCTAGAGCCTCATGCTCAGCCTTAATCTGTTGGCATATTAAACACTTAGCCACATAGTAAGCTACTTGCCTCTTCATCCCTAGCTACCAGAAATGTTGCTTCAGTGTGTTTTACATCTTGGTGGTACTAGGATGCATCCCATAAGCTATTACATGGGCCTCCTCTAGAATCTCCTTCCTCAAATTATCAATGTCCGGGATGCATAACCTCTGTTTTAACCACAATGTCTTATCTCTCAATTCAAATTTAGAATTTGGATTCACCTTTAACTTCTCAATTAGCTTCACCATTTTAGGATCTTTACTCTGTACCTTTCTGATTTTTTCATGTAACATCGACCTCAGTCTCAGTGTGGCTATCAATGCCTCCTTCTACTCTAGATTCAACTCCACATTTAAAGTTATCAATTGAATCAAGCTTGATAACCTCGATAATTGAATCTAACCTACACTGCTATTCGACTTTCTACTCAATGCATCAACCACCACATTAGTTTTCCTAGATGATACTCAATCGTACAGTCATAATCCTTTAACAACTCTATCCATCTCCTCTGTCTCATGTTCAACTCCTTCCGACTTAGTAGATACTTCAAGCTCTTATAATCAGTATATATTTGGAATGCTTCTCTATATAAATAATGTCTCCATATCTTTAGAACGAAGACTATTGCTACAAGCTTTAAATCATGTACCGGATAGTTTATCTCGTGAGACCTTAATTGTCTCGATTCATAGGCTATCACCTTGCTATACTTCATCAACACACATCCCAAACCTTGATGCGAAGCATCACTGTATACTACATAGCCACCAGTTCTCGATGGAATTGTTGATATCAATGTTGCAGTCGACCGATGTTTCAGTTCCTCAAAGCTTCTCTAACACTTGTCACTTTATCTGAAAACCACATTCTTCCTCATAAGTTTAGTTAGAGTGGCTGAGATCAATGAGAATCCCTCGATAAACCTCCGGTAATTTTTGGCTAGTCCTAAGAAACTCCGAATTTCTGATACATTCTTCTGAGCCTCCCACTTTATTACTACCTCTATCTTCTTTGGATCCACTTCATTACCGCCTCTATCTTCTTTGGATCCACTTGTATACCTTTTCCATTTACTATATGACCCAGAAACACTACCTGACTCAGCCAAAACTCACATTTATTGAATTTGACATATAGTTGTTTCTTCCTCATAATCTGGAGGATTACTCTCAAGTGCTCAACATACTCTTTTATGCTCTTTAAGTAAACTAAGATATCATTGATAAACACAATGACAAAATGATCTAGGTAGGGCTGAAACACCTTATTCATCAATATCATAAATGCAGCTGGAGCATTGGTTAACCTAAAAGGCATTACTAAAAACTTATAATGCCTATACCTGCTCCTAAAAGCACTCTTCGATACATCATCCTCTACTATCTTCAACTGATATTACCCAAACCTCAAGTCCAACTTAGTGAACACCTGAGCCTATAATTGATCAAGCAAATCATTGTTTCTAGGTAACAGGTATTTATTCTTCACTGTTACCCGATCTAGTTGCCTATAATCGATGCACAATCTCAATGTTCTGTCCTTCTTTTTCACAAATAAAACTAGGGGTTCCCTAGGGTGATACACTGGGTCTAATGAAACCCTTTTCTAATAACTCCTGCAATTGAGCCTTTAACTCCTTTAGTTCCACAGGTGTCATCCTATAGGGAGGAATGGATATAGGTGCGACACTTGGAACCAGATCAATCGTGAATTCTGTCTCCCTATCTGGAGGTAAGCCAGATAGTTCAGTAGGAAACACATCTAGGAATTCCCTAACAACAGGAATGTCCTGCACATTCTGCTCAGTTCGAGTATCAATGACATGCACCCTTACATCAACCTCAAGGCACTCATAAATGAGATCAGCCTGACTGGCACTACTTAACTAATACCTCTGAACACTACTCTTAATTGATTAGGAAATTATAATATTATCTCCTTTGTATAGCAATTCATGATGGCCCTATGAGTAGTGAACCAGTTCATGGCTAGGATAACATCTATTTCCCTTAACTATAATACAATCAAGTCTACTTGTTCAATTCGAATCAAACACCTCTTGCAAGCTTCCCCTATTACTGTGGTACTACTTATTAGTGTACTCACCTCTAATCTATATCTCAACAGCTGTCTATCACAACGCAACTTATATGCCATATGTGGTATGATAAAGGAATGTATAGATCCAGGATCTAGCAATACAAAATCCTCAAAAGTAAATATAAGTAAAACACCTGCAATGACATTTGGAGAATCTTGAGTCTCCTGTCTAGTCATTGCATATACTCAGGCTTGAGAGTGCAGTTGATTGATCTACACCTCAGTTCTAACAGTAGGCAATTCTAACAGTAGGACTCCTATAGCTCATTCTACCTCTCCCACGGCCTCTCTGTCCAGACCTACTAGTACGGCTCTATTAAATAGTAGTTTCAATTACTCCTCCTCCTTTCCTTCTAGAAGATGCTCCAAATACAACAGAACAATCTATGATCTGATGCTCAAATGAGCCGCATCGAAGGCAAGCTCCAGATAATTTATAGCATTCCTTACCGTGCTAACTATGTCACTTTCACTAACTCATGTCATCATAACTTAAAACATAAATCTCATGGTCTCCAAAACACAATTTTCCTCATTTCGATTCATAAGATATAAGATACAATGTAGCATTACATACAACGTCCATGTATATGCAATAACAACCTATCACAGTCCACAGTTTTGTTTACAAAGCATGCTATATACATGAGGAATTAACAAAAATCTAGTCTAAGCCCTTCATTCCCAGCAGATCGACCTTTGAGCCATATCTTATATCCCAAAAGTAGTACTAGATCTCTTCTAAGTTGCCTTAGAAGCTACGACATCTCTCTCGAACCTGAAAAGTCAATGTTGCAATTTTGGTAAGTTTTGTAAACTCAGTGAGTTAACTAGCCTTGATGGTTCACTTATAACACATATCACATCAACACATACAATCACAATTCATATCAAAATCACATTTATAAATAAAATTTACCTAAAAAATGTCAATGAATGCATGTACAATCATTTTACTGTGTGCAAACATTAATATTCACATGTTTGGGTATGCCATATTATGCATGAACATGTAATGTACTTCCTAAATTCTCAATAGTCTCTCATGTACAATATCCTAGGGTTCTAACCCTTATCATGGGATAACGGGATGTTACATATATAACTTCCAATGTTATAAATCAAAATCAAATCTTGACATTTAGATAACATTCACTTACACTGTAAAGTCATTTTAACAAATATTTCTAATTTTAATAAGTTAGTTTGACAAAATTAAATTTAGGAATTTAATTGCACCTTATCTTAAAGCTTAAGTATTTATATATACCTTTTTTCCTTATCTTAATACTTTTTTGGAGTGGTCTTAATTCATATGCTTGCAGGTATGTAAATTTTATTATACGAATCTTGTTTTAATTTTTTATTTGCTTATTAAAAGATGTGTTGTTGATCAAATTTAGTGAAAAAGTTTAGAAGTGATATAGGTGATTCATTCCCTATCAAAACAGAACAATTCAAACCCTAGAGGACTTTCATCGAACACTTTATAAGCATAACATAATCTAAACTTCAAGCATTCATTCTATCTATTCCATTTCTTCATCATCATTAACACATTCAAATATCAAATTAAACAATTAACAATCTCAATCCATGCAAACAACTCAACTAATCCTAAGTTCAATAATGAACATAACATTTAACAAACACAATGAAAGATGAAAAAAAACCTAGAACAAATTCAAGAACTACTTACTAGGTTGAGTACAACTATAAAGAGACGATAGAGGACAACCTAAGATAACAAGAGAAACTTATAAAAAGAACGAACAAAGAGAGCACAAAGGGGCAAAAAATCACGTGATAGAGAGGAGGAAGAAAGAACTTGGGAGGCGGGGAG
>JAOQML010019420.1:0-26343 GCA_027568935.1 Erythroxylum urbanii | reverse complement strand
CATACTGTATTATATTATTATATAGTCCCTCATATTTACGTAATTAAAATCTATAAAACACAGCTTTAGATAATAGATGAAAGCATAAATATAAGTACAATTATTGTTGCTTTTTTATTAAGGCAACGAAATTCATATCGTTAAATAAAGTAGTGCCGCTATAGGTGTAAGGCAATAATAATTTTTTATCAGGCAACAAAATCGGTAATGTTACGTAACATTTTAACTAAGGCAACATAATAGTTTCAAATTATGGTAACAATGTTGAATGGATATAAGAACATTTAGAATCTTTATAAGGCAGTGAATTGGATTTTTTAGGCAACAATATCTCATAATAAAAGTAACACTTTTTCCTTTCATTAGCAACAACATACATTAAATTTCATTTAGACAATGATATATAATATTGAAAGTAACCATACATACATTAATATATATCCTAAAATATATACTACCAAATGCCAAAAAACTACATTTATATATGCCATCATATAGTCCACAAGGACTTAATGAAATACAATAGCCAAAAATTATTAGTTAAGATATGCACCTATATTATCTTCCTCTAATCCATAAGGAATATAAGTCTATCAACTAAAATACAAACAAAAAATATATGTATAGCACTTCAAAATCCTTCATAAAGTATCTCCTTATCTACTCTTAGTCATCACCTTTTTCAAAAAAACCCAACAAGTAGATTCGAATTATTCTAAAACAAATATGCTTATAAACAGGTTGATAAATCTAAAGAATGAAATATTAACTACTTTATTGTAACCTCCATTTTATAAAAATTAATGTAGTTCAAAAACTAACAACACAATGATTCAATTCTTTTTATAAAAAAAGTTAGAAGGCATAAACTTTTTATCCATAGTGAGTGCAATATATTTGTAAATGGAAAATTAAGCAAAAATAGTTTGCATTTGATCTCAATGAAAAAGAAAATAAGATTAACAACATTAAATTAAAGAACTTTGTCATCTGATATTCTTCACGTTAATATTTACGATTTGGAAGAATAGAATATTTTAGAAAAATACTTTTAAAATATCCTCCTCAATTAAAGTTTAGATGTTAATATAAAGATATTATACTAAAGAAAACATGAAGAAATGCAAGGGAATACAAAAGATATGGACAAGTGTAGCCACAACCAATCGTAAACTAAAAGCATTGAGGTTATATATAAAAGAATAAATAAAGATAGCATACCTTTTATATGTCAAGGGCCAGACATAAAATTCTTATATGATTCTACCTTGAGGATAAGGAATAAAACCATAATGCTAATGCAGTGAGAATACGAACATCTCACATATCTTTATGTCATATTAAAGCACCTTAGTATCTTAAAGCTTCATCGTATACGTAGAATGATTTTAATTTCCTTTCTAGATTTTTTTATCTATTTCATTCTATTGATTAACAATATAATTTAGGATGGTAAAAGTTAGAAGTAAATGTAACTTTGATAGAGAACTACTTAAAAGTAAGAGAGCAATGATTGAAAGCTTTAGGATAGTTATCAAGTTCAAAAAGAAACAAACAAAGTGCAGAATTTAACTTCATTTGTTTCTACTATCTCAAGACTCACTTATAGAGATTGAGTCCAAAGAAAAACAAGAACATTATTCTCATAATTCCTGAAATTGTGATCAACAAGCTAAAGTCTAAGATAAAGAAAAAAAAACTATTTAAAGAGTTGGATCCTACAAATTGTGTCTTTTTAAAAAGAAAATGGATTAAACTACCTCATTTCTACAAATTTTACACAATTAAGAGTTAGATATGCATCAAACCATCAATTTAAACAATCAAGTTGATGCTTTTTCAAAAGAATATATTGATGAGATTTAAGTATAATCTCTTGAGAAATCATAGTAAAACAAGGAAGAAAAGAGGCATAATTAAATTAAAGAGATGAAGGTCCTCTTTTTTCTCTTCCGATAAGTACATGCAAAAATGGAGAAGAGAAATAAGTTTTTTACTTGAACATGTCAATGTGAAATGTTATATAAAAGAATTTTATATATGGAGGAGAAATGAATTCTCAGGGTGGATAGGCCTAATTTAAAAAGTCCTTCATATAGGAACATGAAAGAGAGTATTTCCGATTTGAGTTTTCATATGTAACATAAGCATCAAGCAAAAAGTAATCGAATATGAAAAGAAACACAATCGCTCACTCCTGACCCCTAGCCTAACAAGAGAATTTATACAATTTTACAGTCTCATTGGAGCTATGGCATGTAATTAGTAGATAGTTATAATGATAAATAGACATTTCTGACACCAACTTTTATTTGTCAAAACTTGAAATTGTTCTTATTATTTCCCATCTCCAACCTTCTTCTATCTTTGTATATACACACAATTATTTATAATTCTTTATCCATCATCACTTGGAGTTCTTTGTTCTTTTGCTTTTTTAGAAGAAAAATCGAAGAACTCTCTACAACCATAGTTGGAATATATATATAATCACTTTCTTTCCAGAGGTATGATTTGGATCCTTCCTTCTCCTATCTATGTGTTTCTTATCTATTCTAAACATGCATGATGATGATGATAAGCAAAAAAAAATCATATTCATCAATAGTTCATAAGCTATATCGTCTTGTTTAGTGACAAATGTAAAACTTGGTAAACATCCAGATATTTTTTTCCTAAAAATTGATATAATTGCATTGAAATGAAAAGTCTACATCCTTGACAGGTTATAATCAAGTGTTTCAACAAAAGAAAAAGGATAACTCCATTTTTTTTACAAGATAAACAAGTGCTATCAACTCATTTTTCAGCCTTGTTTCATTTGTATTTAATTCTTAATCAATTATCCATCTTATTTTCATATTAAGGGAGAGATTTTCTGTAACTCCTTTAGTTATCAGTGTTAACCTGTAGTGTAAGACAATTTTTTGATACACTTGATCCTTTTCTCTAGCTTCCTTCTTGAATATTATTTTATTCCTTTTCTGCCATATGAAGCATACCATTACACCAATGCAAATTTTCAGGGCTTTATAGTATGTACTCTTTGCCATTTTCAGTATAATAGCCCTTTTATCATATCTTCCTACCTCTATGCTGAATTTCTAACATCAAATATTTCTTATAGTATTTTCCAAATTTGTGTCGTGTACATGGAGTTTAGAGCGATGATCCATTAACTCCCTCCAAGTTTTGCATAGTACATATTTGTAATTGTCAATGTTGAACTTCATTCTATCCTTAGTTGCAAGGCTCCCTGTAATTCCTAGCCAAAGAATGAATACATGAGCTAGTAGGATATTAGATTCTAGACCAAGTTGTTCCACTTCATTCTTTTTGTTGGATCTTTTTTTAGAAAGTTTCTTCAAGATCTTATGATGAAATTCTTAGATCTACTTACCATCTATACTATTTCATCACTCTTAGCTTCTTGATAGATTGGCATCTTACTCATTAGGACTTCTAGTCCTCTAATGTTATGGAAAGTCCACTTCCACTGGTTGTTTTTGATGAATTTACTTACTTTAGTGCTTGGATTCATCACTAGTTTAAGGTGTTGAAAATCCTCTATTCTTTATAATGGTCCTTTTAGATGCTAATTATCGAACTAGAAGTATGTAGAATTCCAATTCCCTATACTACTTTTAATCATGTCCTACATCCATTTTCTAGTTTCCATGATTTATCTTTTGTTCCAAGTCATGTTTTGTTTCAACCCCAAGCTCTATATGTTGTTGTCTCTTATATACACATTATGCATCCACTTTACCCAAAGCTCTTCCTTCTAACTACAGAGCTGCCACAACTTCTTAACCTTGTCTCTTATATGCATATTATGCATCCACTTTACCCAAAGCTCTTCCTTTTAACTACAGAGCCGTCACAACATCTTAACCAAGCTAATCTTGTTTTGTATTCTAGTTGAATATATGCCCAACCCACCTTGGCTTTTAGGTTGACATAATAAGTTCCAGTAGGGAAGCTACATTTGTTGACTATTCCAGAGTGGAAATGGGAATGAATTACCATGGATTTCATTATGGGATTGCCTAAAACTCTGAGGCAGAATGATGTTATATAGGTTGTAATGGACCGATTAACTAAGTTGGCTCATTTCTTACCAGTGAGAGAGAATAATTCACTAGATTAGTTGGCCCAGAGATATGTGAATGAGATGGTTAGACTGCATGGTGTTCCAGTGTCCATTGTATCGGATAGGGATCCCAAATTTACTTCGAGATTCTAGAAGACTTTATAGTTTGCTATGGGTACTAAGTTGAACTTCAATACTGCATTTCATCCTCAAATAGATGGGCAAAGTGAGAGGACAATCAAGACTGTTGAGGATATGCTTAGAGCATATGTATTGGAGTTTCGGGGAGCTTAGGATCAGTATATAGCACTGATAGAATTTGTATATAATAATCACTACCACAATAGTATTGGAATGGCACCATATAAGGCATTGTATGGAAGAAAGTGTCTATCACCTCTGTATTGGGATGAAGAGGGCTTAAGAATGGTTGAAGGCCCAGAATTGATACAAGACACTGTAGACAAGGTGAAATTGATCCAACACCAAATTAAAGTAGCTCATGATAGACATAGAAGTTATGTGGATCAATATCGACGAGATATCGAATACAGTGTAAGAGACAGAGTGTTTATGAGAGTGTCACCTTGGAGAGGAGTATTGAGATTTGGTAAAAAGGACAAGTTGAGGACCATATGAGGTCCTTGAGAGGATAGGACCTTTGGCTTATAAGTTAGCTTTACCGAATGAAATGTCTCAATTACATAATGTGTTTCATGTGATTATGCTTCGAAGATACCGATCAGATCTAACACATGTGATACCGGCTCAAGAGATTGAGGTTACTAGTAACCTAAGCTATATAGAGAAGTCAATTAAGAAAGTGGGATCCCAGATCAAGCAGTTGAGGAACCAAGTCATTCCATTGGTGAAAGTCCTTTAGAGGAATCACTCAATTGAGGAAGCAACTTGGAAAACAGAAGAGCATATGAGGAGAAAATATTCCCACTTGTTCGAACAATCAAGTAAGAATTTCAGGGACGAAATTTCTTTTAAGGAGGAGAGAATTGTAACATCTCGTTACTCTTTTTAAGGTTAGAATAGTAAATAAGAGAGATTAATGAGAAGTTAGAAAGTGCATTTCATGCTCATGCATAATATAGCATACACCCACATGTGAATATTAATGATTGTACATGCATTCATTGACATTGTCGGGTATAGTGGATTTATAAAAGTGAGTTTTGGTCTGAATTCTAGTTTTTATGTATTGAAAATTTAATTGGTCTGTATATGTCTTGATTTAGAATTTTTTGGAGAATTTTAGAAAATTTTATGAAATTTTGGATATTTTTGGACTAGGAAAAATACCAAGTAGCAACGCAATTGATAAATGGTAGTAGAAATAACTATCAAATGGCAGTAAAAATAATTGACAAGTGGCATTAGAATTGATTAACAAGTAACATTGAAAATTGGGAAACAATTGGTTTAGAAATGAAGTGACAAATGGACCAATTATTAAGAGATATGTAGTAAATATCCAATTAGCAATTATATTTAAGTGGCATATGTCATGACACTTACCAAGCCTTTAAACTCATGATATTTTCATCTTGCAAGACAATCTTCATTTGTCTTTCACTTTTGTTACTTACTCTCTTCTTCATTTTCTTCTTCTCCATCTCACGAAATTCTCATCCCTTCTTCTTGCTACTTCCATCTTGTTGTCTTCTCCATCTTGTTAATTGAAAACATAACCAAATCTACCATGAAAAAGATGATAATCATGTATGCTTGGAGCTAGGGTTAGGAAGAGATTTTGGAGCTCAAACAAGTAAGTAATATGTTATTGTTCTTATTGATTTGTTGAATGAAACATGTCTAATGATAGTTAGGGGATATAGGAAAGATGAACTAAGCATAAGATGTTTGGTTGTAATATATGAGAGTTACAACTATGGAAAGAAAAAAAAAACATGGAGGAAGATGCAGGAATTTTCGGATTTGCATATGGGAATGCAAGAGAATGATTACCGAACATGCATCTGTAATTTGGACATATCTTTATTTTTAGAAACATGAATGGGATAATTTTTAATTTAGATTAAACTAGAGACATATGGCTACAAGTGTCATGAAGGAATCTAATTTTAATTATGTTCTTAAGGTTCTTGAAATTTAGCTTGACATTGATTTCTGACATAGGTTGCAGCGCTACCTTTGACAGAAATCGTGCCCTGATTTGCTCCAATAAACTGTATTGATTAAGTTCGAATCAGACCATGTTGTCTTCATAAAAGTTTTATATTATTCTCTTATATTTCTATTTGTATAAATATTGTAATTTTTGGATATCTGAATTGAGAGATATGAGTTTTACAAGTTGGAGTGCACTAATTCTTCAATTGGGCACTAGCCAAAATTTGGCATGTGTACAGTTTGTGGTATTTTGAGTATAAATCATAGAATAATTAACCAAATTGTATGATCTTAGATTCATTAGAAACTTACGGCATAGGGGAACAATGTTTTAGAAGGAAGTGTTGTCTAAAAACTCCATCTTCCTTATCACAATGATCATGCAAGGTTGCCTCATGGGTTTTGAGAAAAACAAACTGGAATAGTTAATGAGTGTATGAATGTTGACACATTTAGAGTACAATTGATCTTTGCATTGGTTTATTACAGAAGGATACCCGGGAATATGTCATTGAACATGCATGTTACATGATACATTTTAAAAAATGCATATTCAATTACATGAACAATATGGTAACATGAAATTATCTTTGATTGTATATAGAAGAGAAAATAGAGCGACCGCTTCCAGATATTGCCGGAACTTCAAGGCAATAAGCAAAAAGGGAGCAATAGTGAGTAACCTAAGATGATCTCACCTTGAATGTTTGTATTATTTTGAATTGAATTGATATGTGATGTTGTGTACTGATTCCGGACCATTGATTGTCCAAGGAGTTTAATATTTGTGACTATATTGGAAGTGTTCCCTGAATGTGAATGTTATTGACTACATGTGTTCTCAACTTATATATTGAATGCCGGACTAAAAGTCCGATGGCGAATGTGAATTAGAAAGTGAAAACGAATGTGAATGACTGAACATAATGATTGAATATGTGTCATGCACTTCATTCCAAAAATGTAGGAAATATAAAGTCAGTTATGACTAGAATCGCTAATGAAAAAGAGCTTAACGGTCAGACATCCGTGGTAAGAGTCTATTACTCAATTTGTATCATAAAGCCCAGTATCTACAATAGATACGGGATAGTACGATAGAGCCCGATATCTATAATAGATACGGGACAGTGAAAAAGGCATTCGATCATAACAATGTGAAAAATAAATTTGAGTCTCATAAACATTGCATACACATATGATATGACTAAATTGAGCAATTGTAATGTTTTGAAAACTTGTATTGTATGAAATGTGTGATGAATGTCTTCCATGATTTTAATGAAATGATAAAATGTGTGGATTTTTGAAATAGGACAATTGTGTACAAAGTGTTTTATGTTATTACATGATGAAAATTGAGATGATGTAAATTATGATGCTTAAATTGTGTGTTGCGTGACAAGAGTGAACCATCGAGGATGGTTACTCAACTAAGTTCGCAAAACTCAACGAAATTGCAATGTTGACACTTCAGGTTCAAGAAAATGACAACTTAACTCCTAAGACTGCTTAAAGTTGGTATAACTTTTGGATAAAAGAACATGGCTCAAAGGTTGGTCAGCTGGGACTGAAGGAATAGTTTGTTTTAAATTTTTGTTTAGTTTCCTCGTGTATGTAGCAGAGTTTCTAGACTAAGTTGTAAACACTCTAGGTTGACATTGTAAAATATGGATGATGGTTAATGCTATAGTGTACATTATAGTTTGAGAAATGAAATGAGGAAAATTTTGGTTTTCAGATAATGTGTTATTTATGGTTTTACTTACGATGCTATATGATATATTGAAGGTGAAATGGTTAACACACCATTTCTATCAGGCATGTGCACGTGTGTCCAAAGGGTGTACATGCATGTGTCAGATAAGAGTGGGGTGTTAAACATTGTGCTCAACATAGCATAATTACCAAGGTAGATTTCTTTTGTCGCGTCCTCCTCTCCTTCTGGTTGATCCTTCGTGAACATGGTATTTACTTGCTCGTTGCTCACTTTCCATCTTGAGCATTCATGAGCAAAGTGGGGCCCTTCACAAATGAAACAAGTAATATCTTGTTTTGATTTTTTTTGGACATACTTTGAGAAGATTCATTAACCTTTTCCTTGCCTTTCTCTAAGCCAATCCATGCACCATTCTTCTTTCCCTCGTAGCTAGTTTGAATTGGTGGTGGCATTTGAAGATAGAACAAGGCATTTGCAGCCGCTATTATTCTTAGAAGGTCTTTTACATTCTACCTTCGAAGCTCCATTTATACCACCTTACAAGCTGCTTATAAAGTTGAACAACTTGTCCTCCTTTGACATGTTATACACGTCCAACATTAAAGATGTGAATTTTCTCACTTGCTCCCACATTGAATCATCTTACTTTAACCTCTTTAAAGATTCCCTTGCAAGCCATAAAGTGTTATTGGGGATGAACTGATTTGTTAGTTCCTTCTTCATCTTCTCCTAGGTGTCGATGGGAGGTCTACCTGCACTGATATTATTGTAGGTTCTCGTTCTCTACCACAGCTTTACATCATCCACCAAAAACATTGCTGTGATCGACATTTTCTCCAAATCAACCACCTCTGTCACTACAAATTACTATTCCATGTCTCATAAGAAACTTTTGAGTTCCTTGGCATTCTGCTTGCCGCCAACTTGTGGCTCTTGCAGCTTCACTAAAGTGTTTTCAACACATCCATTATCTTGTGTTGCAATAGCACACCTTAGGATCATGATCCTGAGTCTAGAGTCCTTTTGTGCTTTCATCAACTCCACTATTTGATGTTGCAACTATTGGATTCACGCCTCCAACATCTCGAATCGAGTAATGTATAATGTCATTTGTTCCTTCCCTTGAGGAATCGATCCAATGAATGCCTTCACTCGATTGACACTTTATGTCCAATTGCTGCCTCCCGCCATATAAATATTTGGCTTTAATATCGGTTGCTACAAAGGTTTTCCTTCAAGCACCAGGATAAGTCTAAATTGCATCGTGTTTTAGGGCTTAGTTTGATATGTATTTAATTGTTAATTAAATTGTTTAGTATGTGTTTAGGTTATAATTATGTTATTTTGTTAATTATTTATGTTTTAAGTGTTTTATGGGTTAGTACAAGTCTTTGAGCTTAAATATTATGTTTTTAAGGTAACTTGATATGTTTGTTAATGTTTCAGGGTCAACATCGAAGAATGAGAAGTTTTGAAGACATTCGGGACGAAACAATGGCCTAGGATCTTGGAAAAATAAGCCACGATCATGACATAAACACCAGAGTTAGCCCACGATCATGACCCACATGCCATAATCGTGATAGAAGCCCAAGACATGGCCCTTGATTGTGGTTTGTATGCCATGATCATGACAGAAGGTTTAGATGTGGCCTATGATCGTGGCATAAGTAGGGTAAACGCCCAAACACTTACAAACGTCAAGTTTCGAGGGATTTTTCCCCCAAAAAAAATCTAAGGCTTCTGAGAACACAAAGGATATTTAAAGAACAAGACAAAGAGGTAGAAAGGAGCTTTTGCATTAGCCACTTTTGAGAAATCCAAGAGAGAATTCATCAAGAGATCGAGAAAGAGAAGAAGGAAGAGAGAACAGGAGAAGAAGTTGACCTGACGTACTTTCTGAATTAGGAGTTTCCCGACGTCGCTGCCTCCCATCATCCGTTCATATTGTATTTCTTGTTTATTTTCAGTTTTATTATTGTATGTAATTGGAATAACAATTTGATGATAGGATTTTTGAATGTTGAAGATGTTCTAAACTCACCATTGGAGTTTTATCTTTGAATTAATAAAATTCGATTGTTTATGTGTTTATTCGATTGGTTGTGATTTAATTTTACGATTTCATAATTCGATAACAAACTAAAAGGGTGAATCGAATGAAAAATGATTAAATTGGGCTAATGAGAATTAGGTGATTTAATAGAAATTAGAATTAAATCAAATCGGCAAATTGTATAAAGAGAGATCTTGCTTAGGTTTTTGGTAGTTTATTAGAGAACTTCAGAACTAATTAAGGTTTTAGATAAGTTGTAAATTGAGAAATTGCGTCCTCCATAATCTGATTAGGGTTTATAATTTAGGGATAATGGTTATAACTCGAGAGAGAGTTATCAACCTTGTGATCATCTAGAACCAACAATCAAGTAATTCATAATCAGTTAGGTTAGCATTAAGGATAGGTAAAATTCTCTTTCTCTCAATTGGTAATTTCCTTAGGTTGATTCTTGGGCGTGTTGCAATTGCTCAGGAATAGTATTTCTGTGATTGATTCTTAATTTGATTTGGTTGATTGAATTAATTTCTCATTTTTAGTTTCGTGCAATTTGAATTTTTGTTTTATTTTTTGCCCTTAGATTTTAAGATTAGATTATCCCTCCTCATGGGATCGACATCTTAGGTACTACCCTAATAAACCGTGCACTTGTAGATTGTCGAGGGTTATTTATTAAAAATTACACACACGATTAAGTTTTTGGCACCATTGTCAGGGAGGCGATTAGTTTAGTTCTTTAATTTAAGGTGTTTAAGTTAGTTTTTATTTTTTTTTCTTTCTTTCTTTCTATTTCTGAATTCGTACTCTTACATGAACATAAGAGTCACAAGAAGTTCTAGTTGTGTAGCTGAAACCTTAGAGTTAGAAATCACTCGATTAGAACGATCAATTATGAAAGCTCGGTGTGAAGAAGAAGAAGAAATAGCAAAAGCAACAATGGCCAAGGAATTTTAGCAAGATTTGGATCACGGAGCGAACCAAGGACGTCAACAATGAACGCTTATGGATTTTATGAGACTAGGGTTTAATGCAGCTAATCAAGGAGTAGTTAGGCCACCCATACAAGTAGCCTATTTCGAAATTAAACAAGCCCTCCTAAACACGCTTCAATAGAACATGTAATTCTATGGACTAACGAATGAAGATCCCAATTGCACATATAGTGAACTTCCTTGAAATCTGTCATACCTTTCGGTACCATCAGATGTCGAAGGATGCAGTAAGAATTAGGCTCTTTCCTTTTACCTTAAGAGATAAAGCAAAGGCTTGGTATCATTCTCTCAATCCAACCAATGTCACAACTTGGGATCAACTAGTTCGTGCCTTTTTAGACAAGTATTTACCCTTTACTATGACCAAGAAGATTATGAAGGAGATTACCAACTTTTAGCAAAGTGACGGGGAATCGATCTATAAAGTGTAGGAAAGATATAAAGATTTGCATCAGAAATGCCCATATCGTAACTTACCCAAGGAATTCTTGTTACGAACATTCTATAATTGATTATCCCCATATATGAGAGGCATGATTGATGTAGCTTTAAGAGGGTCACTGATGAGAAAGACGGTAGATGAAGCAGAAGAGTTAATAGAGGAGATGGTGAGTAACAACTGCCTATGGATGAATGATCGATGATTTCTAATATGAAAAAGCTTTAATAATTAACCTAGATATTTCGCAAGCACACGGATCGTAAACGTAGCACCTAAGGTGTCAATCTCATGAAGAGAGTTAATCTAATCCTAAAATCTAAGGTGGAACTCAATTCGTAATAATTCAAAATAAACAAAACTAAACAAGAAATTATTTCAGTCACACAATTAATTCCAATATTTAAATTCGAAATTAATAAACAAGATAGCAGATGCAACACCTAATCATAAAACAACCTAAAACCTACCAATTGAGAGAAAGGGTAATTTTATCCGACTTTAATGAAAACCTAATTAATTATGAATTTATTGAATTATCGGTTCTAGACAGTCCTAGGGTTGATTACTCTCTATCGATTTATAATCCTTAACCCTAACTTATAAACCCTAATTAGATTATGGGAATTGCAACCTCTCAATTCACAATTATCCAAAACCTAAATTAGATATGAAATTGTCCAATAAACTACCAAAAACCTATGCAAGATCTCTCGTTACACAAATTGAACGATTTGATTCAATTCTTGTTCAATTAAATTACCTAACTCTCGTTAGCCCAATTTAATAACTTTTCACTCGATTCACCCTCTCAATTTATTACTGAATTATGCAAGTGCAGAATTAAAATCACAATAAATTCAATAAAAACGCAATCAATCAAATTTCATTAATATCAAAGAAAAAATATCTCGAATGTGATTTTAATAAATCCTTAACATTCAACAAATCTATCATCTATGGCTATCTAAAACTCTATACAATCATAAAGAATGAAATAAAACTAGAAATAGACTAACAATAGATGACGGAGGCGGCAACAGTAGGAAACCTCCTGTTCCAGGAAGTACTTCACATGGGCTTCTTCTCTACGTCTCTTTTCCTTCATTTCTTTCTCAATCTCTTGATAAAGCTCTCTAGGGTTTCAGGATTATGGCTAATGCAAAAGCTCCCTCTCTTGTGTTCTTCATGTTCTTTAAATACTTTGTGTGTCTTAAGCATCCCTAGGATTTTTTTAGGGACGAAACGGTCTAAAAATCCCTTAAAACTTGATGTTTTCTCTAGTTTGTGAGTCTACCTGATGTAGGTCAGGATCGTAGGCCTGCATCAAACCTTACTGTCATAATCATGTCGGGTTGGCTCCCATGTTTCTGTCACAATCATGGTCGTGGGCCATGTTGGCCCGAAAGTCTTCGAAACTTCTCCGTTCTTTGATGTTGACCCTGAAATACTAATAAACACATCAAGGTACCTCAAAAACATAACATTTAAGCTCAAAGACTTATACTAACTCATAAAAACACTTAAACACACAAATTAACATAGTTCTAATCTAAACACATACTAGTCAATCAAGTTAACACTTAATACATAACAAACTAAGCCTTAAAACATGATGTAATTCACACCTATCAACATCCCCATACTTAAACATTTGCTTGTCCTCAAACAAACAAAACAACAAACACATAACAAGCACACAACATATAATGCAGTAATGAGGCAATGATTGTAACTTCATGAAATAAATTTAATCTTAATCACAATCATTCAAGTTATAGCAAATTATTAACATGTAAAATATGTGTCTAAGGGCTTTGAACTAAATATACAAATTAATTCAGATACAAGTGTTAATTTATTTACCCTTTTCAATTGCACACACACATTAATAATTTTTTGGTCATTCAAACTCTGTAACTGCTCCTAAGTATGTTTTCATGAAAAGTCAAGCTATTATAAGTTCGGTAGGGTTTTTTTTAGAAAACACACATTTTTTATTATTTTATTTTATTTATTGAACATAGACTTAGCATTTTTATGCGGAGGCAAACATTGGTAATGAATGTCGATCCAGTTACTCGACTAAGTCATGTTTTTATTAAGCTACTTGGTTGGAGCATCATCATAGCTTTTTGACGAGGAGGCACACATTTGTGTTGCGTGTTGATCCACGAACTCAACTCTATCACGTTCTCAACTGGCTACTAGCTCTATTCATAACCCAAAGGTTAGCGGAATAGTTATTTATTTAACAAACACTTTTTTTTCATTTTATTACCTACCTAATTGTTTTAGCTATTCGTTTTCATGAAAAAATACTCGTAATGCTACTTAAGTTGAAAGGCCTCAAATTATGAATGAATGTGACAATTTAAAGGGTGACAAACTTACACTAAATCCTAATTAAATTGTATATTTATGCAAAGATCCCAATTCACTAATTTTTGCGAGCTAGTTATTCTTCATAACCTAATAGCCTATGTTCAAAATTAAATCAATTTCAATCCATCTAAGCCATTGACATGTTCAAACAATTAAAAAAATTCAACCTACAACTATCATACAATATGCAAAATCACATATAAAGCAAAACACATAACCCTCCCTACACTTAAACAACACATTGTTCTCAATATGAGAAGAGAACAAACAAGCACATAAGAAAAGAAGAAATATAAAGTAAAATAAAAAATAAAAAATAAAAATAAAAATAAAAATAAAGATGACGACTAATTTGAAAAAGAAAAATGGGTTAGCCAAAATCTCATAGAGATGGAGGTGAGGATGGTGTCAAATGTGGCAGTTGAACACCCTAAGCCTCAAAATATCGATGAATACGACATATATCCAGGCTTTGACGTCTTTGAGTGCGGGCCATTTCCCTCATCATTTTGGAGTTCTCTACTAGTTGATATGTAATCATCGTGTTGTTTGCAGAGATTGTGTCTAGAACTTTCTTCCATCCCAGTTCTTCTGGCTCCTCTTCTTCCTCGGACTCTTCACTGGTTGAGTCCTCTTCTGTCTACTACAATAGTGCTGAGCTTGAACTCAGCTGACTGACTCTAATCTTAACATGTGTCTTCTAGCTGATATCCCAAAGTTTCATGTTATGGGACTTAAGGATTTCAGTCCGCCATAAATGGTGATGATTTAGGAAGTCAGGGAGGCGAACGGTTAACCCATAACAATCTACGCCATAATATTCAGCAATGGTAGAAACTAGGTAACCCATACCTAAATTGTTACTCCTCTTGTGTGGAGTCACAACAATAGCATTTAGCACATGTGTGGATGTGTACATTGGAATGTTGTGGTCCATGCACTATAACATAAAGAGTTCCTTTGTGGAACATTTGTTGGTTTCTGATTTATAAAAAACTAGCTCACATGAACTTGTGCAGTAACAAGTGTTTGTGTGAACTTATTATGTTGTTATGGGCATTTTTGGGCATGAAATTGCTCTATTCTAATGAGCTCATTCCAATAGCGAGAAGGATAAAAATCATCATGTTGATCAATAATAGAGGATTCAAGGAACCCACACATATCACACATGATTTCTATGCTCAGTTTATAAGCTCTTCCTCTTAACCTAAACTACATTTCCTTGGGGTTCCTAGGGCCATAGGACACGAAACTAAAAATTTCCGAAGTGAGCTCCTAATAGATAAGAAATTGGAAATGGATAAATTTGGTCCACTGGATTCTTTCAGCTAAATTCTCCACTCTATCTTGAAATTCTAACCTATCGATTGTTTTAAAATCAAAATATTTGGGAACTACTATTTTCTAGCATTTAAAGATTGGAAACAAAAACCTTCCTTCTCTGTGTAGATCAGGAAGGGCGCCCCAAAGTCTGCTGCTCGGTTTCTTCTCCCTTGTCCAAAACATGATTTCATCCAGATGATTGCTATGGTTTGGCTAATTACTTAATGTGCGACATATTTCTTGTGAATAGGTAAAGTTTGGAAGAAATTTGGTAGTTTGAAAATTTTGTAGAGATATGTGAGAGTGTTTGTAAGTTTCAAATCTAGATAAATAAAGTAAAACTGAAAGTGAATGAAAAAGTGAAGTGAGAAATAAATTTATAGGTGGTTGGAGGGTAAAATAGTAAAAATTTCTTCAAAAAATGCGTGTTCCCCTTTTCTGCCCAGTTACAGGCCACGATTGTGGCGTTTTCCACCGATTCTTCATTTTTTCTTTTGTTCTTTTCACTTTTTTTTTCATAATCACTTCTTCATTCTTTTGTGGCCCTTTCACCTCTCTTAATCAAATCATCCAATTTATCTCGAAGTCGTATTCTTTCTTGATTTTATTTGGAAATAAAATAATCGTAACTATGGAATTCGAACTTTCAAACAAAAAACAATCAAAGGAAATAAAATTCCATGGGTTGCCTCCCATGTTGCGCTTCTTTTAACGTCGGTAGCTCGATACTCTTCTTTCATTATAGACTTAGCCGGGATCAATTATGAGCAACTTTCTTCTACCCTTTTCGTTTAATATCAGTTTTGTAGCCTATAAATAAGCTACAAATTGCAACATAATTAGAAGGACGCTGTTGATAACATTATGAAAACCAATTAGGCTTAATAATGTCCTTCTTTCAAGTGAACTGTCAACAAAATAGGGAATAACAAAACTCCCTGAATCTTCCATTACATACAACAGTTTTCCCTGTACGAAGGTGAGTTGCTCTCTTTCTTCCTTAATCACCTTCGTCTCCTCTGCTTCTTCCGCTTCATGAACAAAGACTTTCCTCGCTTCTTCAAACTCGATATCTGTTGTCATCTGTTTTTCGTCCTCTTGTTCATCATAAGATTCGAACACATCAAATATCTTAAATGAGCTACTATCCTTCAGATTCTTAAATACATCATTTATATTGAATGTCACTTGGTCATCATTAATTCGAAATATAGGTTTCTCTTCATGGACATCTACCCAAGATTTTTCGATGTTCAAATATGGTATATCAAGAACTGGTGAATAAAAGGAGGGATGGCATTCTTTTCTTTATCCTCTTTTTTGATTCCTTGGTCTTTTATAAGGTCAGGTGTAGCCTGATTTCTCGCTGGTTCTTCTAACTCTACCCTATTCCTAAGTGTGATAGCCTGACATGGCTTTATTGAATTTATTTTCATATTGCACAAACATTTTTCCACACTTTACCTACCAAATTCCCTGGAAAGCTATCCTATTCAAACTTTTAGATTGTGAATAGAAGAGGCATGATCTTCTACTACTTACGTAAACTTCTTTTCCATTCACTTCTAGTTCTCTTCCATATCTGCGAGCTTATCCATGATTTTGTCCAGCTTGGAATCCTATGAACTGGATTCATCTTATTGAAATTCAAATAGGTCTTAATATCCCATGTAAGTACTTACATTGTTAGACCAATAGAAATCAGGGTGGTTTTGCCACCCCAAAGTGTACAGCTTCATATAAGGATGATGATTTCCGCAAGCATCCCTTGCTCCCTGTAATATACATCCTCCATTATCGTTCTTTTTATCTCTTCTTAGCATTCAACTCTTCAGATGTCTCATTCTCACTCTAAGATGTCTTGATGTGTCTCTACTTTATGCCCTAAATATTTTTCTAATTTAAAAACAAAAGATAGTGGAAAATCCTTAGACAAAAGAACTAAACTAATCGCCTCCCCAATAACGGCCCCAAAAACTTGATTGATGGTTTCCGATATGAAAAAGCTTTAATAATTAACCTCGATATTCTGCAAGCACACAGGTCGTTCATGTAATACCTAAGGTGACGATCCCACGAGGAGGCTTAGTCTAATCTTAAAATCTAAGGCGGAACTCAATTTACAATAATTTAAAATAAACAAAACTAAACAAGAAATTATTTCAATTATGCAATTAATTCCAATAATCAAATTCGAAAATAATAAATAAGACAATAGATGCAACACCCAATCATAAAATAATCTAAAAACTACCAATTAAGAGAAAGGGTAATTTTATCCGACTTTAATGAAAACCTAATTAATTATGAATTTATTGAATTACCAGTTCTAGACGGTCCTAGGATTGATTACTCTCTCTCGAGTTATAATCATTAACCCTAATTAGATTATGCGAATTGCAACCTCTTGATTCACAATTTATCCAAAACCTAAATTAGGTCTGAAATTGTCCAATAAACTACCGAAAACCTATGTAAGATCTCTCGTTACACAAATTTACCGATTTGATTCAATTCTTGTTTGATTAAATTACCTAACTCTCGTTAGCCTAATTTAATAATTTTTCACTCAGTTCACCCTCTCAGTTTATTACCGAATTATGCAAGTGTAGGATTGAAATCACAAGAAATTTAGTAAAAATGCAATCAATCAAATTTCATTAATATCAAACATAAAATATCTCGAAGGTGAATTTAGACAACATTCAACAAATCTATCATCTATGGCTATCTCAAATTCTATACAATCAAAAATAATGAAATAAAACTAGAAATAGACTCGGAATGGATGACGGAGGGAGCAACGACGGGAAACCTCTTGTTCCGAAAAGTACGTTGCGTATGTTTCTTCTTCACTTCTCTCTTCCTTCTTTTCTTTCTCAATCTCTCGATAAAGCTCTCTAGGGTTTTGAGATTGAGGTTAATGCAAAAGCTCTCTCTCTTGTGTTCTTCATGTTCTTTAAATACCTGGTGTCTTGCGCAACCCTAGGGTTTTTCCAGGGTCGAAACGGTCTGAAAAATTCCTCAAAACTTAATGTTTTCTCCTGTTTGGGCATCTGCCCGATGCAGGCCATGATCGTGGTCTTGAATGCCACGATCGACCTAAAGGACACGATAGACCATAATCGTGGGCTGGCTCCCATGTTTTTGTCACGATCATGGTCGTGGGCTGTGGTTTCGGCCCGAAAGTCTCCAAAACTTCTCTGTTCTTTAATATTGACCCTGAAACATTAACAAACACATCAAGGTACCTCAAAAACATAATATTTAAGCTCAAAGACTTATACTAACTCATAAAAACACTTAACCACACAAACTAACATAATTCTAACCTAAACACATGGTAATCACTCAAGCTAACACTTAATACATAACAAACTAAGCCCTAAAACATGATGCAGTTCATACTTATCAATGAACGAGCAGAGTAGACAAACCACCACTTTTCGATAACAAAAAAGAATTATAGCTATTAATCAAATGACAGAGATGCAAGCTAAAATTGACAACTTAACTCAAAAACTCAACAACATGAAAGCTTCGTCCTCAGCTTCAGTAAAAGCTATGCAACTAAAGTGAGAACTCTTTGGATAGATGGACCATGATACTGTAGACTGCTTCTTAACAGAGGATAGTGATTCGGAGTAAGTTAATTATATGGGAGCTCAATATGGACAAGGAGGGGGAAACAATCCCTACTCTAACATATATAACCCCGAGTGGAAGAATCACCCTAACTACTCAGGAATGAACAATGTTGGAGGACAGGTCAGACCTTAAGGATAATAAGGATTTCAACAAGATAAACTGAACTCAATGGAATCCAAGTTGGATAGGAATTTAGATAAGCTTAGAATCCTAGACGATACACAAAAGAGTCTAGAAGGTAGATTCGAATAAGTAATAAAGAACATGCCTCTTCAGTCCACAATTTAGAGGTCTAAGTAAGACAATTGGTAAACGGTTTCTTTACACGAAATATGGGAATTCTTCCTAGCACTTTAAGAACAAAACCGAGGGAGCAATTAAAGGTTATTACACTTTAAAGTGGGAAGGAACTTAAACCATCCACAAGGATAATAGAGTAGCTCGTTCCCCCTGTTAGGAAATATCAATAAAAGGAGAAATAAGTGAATATGAGTAAATACCCTCCTTATGTCGGTCCTTTACCATATCTAACCAAGATTTCTTTTCCTCAATGATTACAAAAGAAGAAGCTGGATTCATAATTTGCAAAATTAGTTGAAAATTTAAAGACAATATAGATAAATCTATCATTTGTAGAGGCTTTGGAACACATGCGTAAAAACGCAAAATTGTTAAAGAACATATTATCAAATAAGCGTACTTGGGAAGATATTCAAACGATAGCTCTAAGTGGAAACTACAGTTTCATAGTCATCAGTCAGAAGCCGTCTAAACTGAAAGATCCAGGGAGTTTCACAATACCCTGTGTGGTTGGTGAATTTGAATTCACAAAGTGCTTGTGCAACTTAGGTGCATGTATAAATATTATGCCTTTATCAATATTCAAGAAGTTGGGGTTGGGTGAGGTCAAACCAACATCGATGTTAATTCAATTGGTTGATCAATTTATTAAAAAAAAGTTTGGAATAGTGGAAGATGTTCTGATGTAAGTGGATAAGTTCATTATTCCTCTAGATTTTGTGGTTCTCAATTTTGAAGAGGATAAGAACTGTCCATTTATCCTTGATCAACTGTTTATAAATGCAAGGAATGCCATAATTGATGTTCACGAAGGGAGATTAACACTTCGAATAGGCAAAGATCAGATCAAATTCAATATAAATAAGGCTTTAAAAAACCCAACAACAAGCAGTGCATGCATGAAGGTTCAAATTATGGATCAAAAGTTGCAAGAACAAGTTGAGAGCTGCATCGCTAAAGTATAGTCAGTGGCAACAGAGAAATAATGGATATGAGAAACTTGGGTCTAAAGCAAACGATGAGATGGAGGAGTCAAATATTCAAGCACATCAAGATAAATTAGTCTGAATAAAGGACCCATACCACCACCCACATTAGAGCTTAAACCTTTACCTGCACATCTCATATACAGCTTTCTAAGGAAGGGTTAAACATTACCGATAATCATCTTAAATTAATTGGATAAGAAACGAGAAAGTAAGGTGGTAGTAATTGTAAGAAAGCGAATGAAAGCCATCAGATGGTAGATTTCTAATATTCGAGGTATAAGCCCAAATGTTTTCATGCTTCGAATAAAACTCGAGGAAGGATGTAGAATAATGAGGGAGCATCAACTAAGGTTGAACCCTAACATGAAGGGGGTGTTTAAGAAAGAAATAATCAAACTCTTTGAGGCAGGGATAATTTATCCCATCTCTGATAGTGAATGGGTCAATCTAGTACAATGTGTACCTAAAAAGGGTGGAATGATGGTAATAGAAAGTGAGAGTGGAGAAGTAATTTCAACAAGAATGGTCACAGGATGGAGAGTGTGCATAGACTATCGCAAACTCAACTCAGTGACTAAGAAAGATCATTTCCCTCTCCCATTTATAGACCAAATAATAGAAAGGGTAGCTGGTCATCTGTTTTATTGCTTCTTAGATGGATATTCAGGATACAATAAGATTATATACCCTGATGATCAAGAAAAGATCACATTCACCTACCCTTATGGTACTTTCGTGTACAGATGGATGCCTTTCGGACTATGCAATGCCCCAACTACATTTCAAAGATGTATGATGTCTATCTTTGCCTATATGATTAAAGATATAATAGAGGTGTTCATAGATGATTTTTCATTTTTCGAAGACTCTTTCAAAATGTGTTTAATCAATTTGGACAGAGTTATTCAAAGATGTGAAGAATCACACTTAGTATTAAATTGGGAGAAATATCATTTTATGGTGCAAGAGGGGATAAGGCTAGGGCATAAAATCTCACACCAAGGATTTTAAGTCAATAGAGTAAAAACATAAGTTATAGAGAAACTTTCACCGCCAAGTAATGTAAAAGGTGTGAGAATTTTTAGGACATGCAAGATTTTACAGTTGATTTATCAAAGATTTCTAGCAAATTGCAAAACCTTTGACAAACTAATTAGTCAAGGCTGTGCCTTTTCTGTTTGATGACAAATGTATGTATGGCTTTAACAAACTAAAGAAGGCATTAATATCCGCACTAATCTATCACCACCAGACTGGGCACTTCCATTTGAGGATATGTACGATGCAAGCGACCAAGCTATAGGTTGTGTATTAGGCCAAAGGAAAGATAAAAGGTTACATGTGATATACTATGCTAGCAAGACCCTTGCAGGACCTCAGCTTAATCACACCACTACAAAGAAGGAATTACTCGCAATAGTGTACGCATGTGATAAATTTCGACAGTACCTTTTGGGATTAATCATATTCACCAATCATGCGACGTTAAAATACTTTTTCAACAAAAAGGATGCAAAACCAAGGCTCATTCGATGGGTGTTACTTTTACAAGAATTTGACATGGAAGTGAGAGATAAAAAGGGAGTAGAAAATATGGTAGCAGACCACTTATCTAGATTGGAAGGAGGGGAATGCAAGCCAAACAAAGATATTAATGAAAATTTCTCCGATGAAACCCTAATGCTACTCGAGAGTTAGGCTATACCATGGTTCGCTGATATCACAAATTATGTTACCAGTGGTAAAATTCCTTCTAATCTATATTACCAATAAAGAAAAAGATTCCTTTATAATTGTAACTGTTATTTATGGAATGAGCCAATTTTATACAGAGCATGCACCGATGGGTTAATGAGACGATGTATTCTGGAGGAGGAAATGTTGGACATCTTGAAGCAATGTCATAAATGTCAATATGTTGGACATTATAGAGCTAACAAAATGACAACTTGGATACTTAAGAGTGGATTTATTGGCCACAATTGTTTAAAGATGCTCAAACTTTCGTGGCACAATGTGATTGATGTCAGAGAATAAATAACATCTCTAAAAGAGATGAGATGCCTTTATCCAACATTTTAGAAGTGGAAGTCTTTGATGTATGGTGCATCAATTTTATGGGTCCTTTCCCATCTTTAATAGGAAACATGTACATTCTAGTAGGGGTGGATTATGTTTCACGTTGGGCTGAAGTAGTGACATCTCTAAGTAATGATGGAAAGCGGTGAAAAAGTTCATCAAATGGTTATTCAATCGGTTTGGAGTGCCACGTACAATAATAAGTGATGAAGGTATACACATTTCTACAATAGATCTTTTGATGCCCTCTTAAAAAGATATGGAGTGCACCATCGTGTTGCTACACCTTACCATTCACAAACTAGTGTCCAAGTGGAACTTGTCAACCATGAACTAAAATGAATTTTGGAAAAGACGGTAAATAAATCTAGGAAGGATTGGGTAATAAAGTTAGACGATGCCTTATGGGCTTATAGGACTGCTTTCAAAACACCTATCGAAACAACTTGTCTTTTATTGGTCAAACTAGAATATCAAGCATACTGAGCAACACAAGCATTAAATTTTGATTGGAAGCAAGCAAGCGAAAAGTGATTTTTGCAACTGGATGAACTTGAAGAGCTTCATTATAATGCGTACAAAAATGTCAAACTCTACAAGGAAAAGGTATATAAATGGCACAATTCTCATCTTAAACAAAAGGAATTTAAAGTAGGAGATGTAGTTCTGCTATATAATTCAAGGTTGATGTTGTTTCTAGGGGAGTTAAAATCTCGATGGAGTGGACTTTTTACGGTCACTGTTTTCGATCGTGGAGCTCTCAAACTAGATAATACTAACAAGGAAACTTTTAAGATCGATGGGCATCGTTGCAAGCTATATCTCGGAGGAGCGATTCTCAAGGATAAGGAAGTGATTTCCTTCTATTTGAACAATTAGGACGCCTATATGGATGAAAGGTCAAGCTAAGGGACATAAATTAGCATGTTTAGTAATTCGATAGAAATTTTTAGGTTTAGCTAGAGTTGTTTTGAACTTTCAATAAAAGTTTAGTCATTTGAAAAGATCTGGGATCACTAATTCTCTCACTCTCTTTAAGCAATTCCAAGATAAGACAATAGGCTCAATGCGCCTAATTACCACCTCCGACACTATCCCCGCCTCCATCACTGTGAGGCTTTATTTTTAACCCTTTTCTTTTCAAGTTTAGTTTTTATTTTATTTTTTATTGCCATATATGATTGTTTGCCTCCTTCTCACATTGAGGACAATGTTTTTTTTTAGTCTGGGGAGAGTTATGTGTTTTTATTTGAGTGTGAATTCTATATATTGTATGATAGTTTGTTAGGTTACATTTTGTGAATGTGTCAATGGCTTAGATAAATTGAAATTGATTTAATGTTAAACATAGTCTATTAGGTAGTGAAGATTCATTAACTCACAAAATTAGTGAATTGGGCTCTTTGGCTAAATATGCAGGTTAATTAGGATTTAGTGTGAGTTTGTCACCCTTTAAGTTGTCACATTCATTCATAATTTTAAGTCTTTCGACTAAAGTAGCTTTGTTAGTATTTTTTCATTAAAATGAGTAGCTAAAGTAACAAGGTAGGCAATAAAAAATGTGTGTTTGTTAATTTTAAATAAATAACTATTCTGCTAGCCTTCGGGTTATGAATAGAGCTAGTAGCCAATTGAGAACGTGATATAGCTGAGTAACTGAATCGACACGCATAAAAAATGTGTGCCTCTACGTCAAAAGGCTATAATGACGTTTCAACCAAGCAGCTTAATAAAAACATGACTTAATCAAGTAACCAAATCGACATTAATCACCAATGTTTGCCTCTGAGTAAAAGACTAGGTCCATGTCCACAAAATATAAAATAAAAGTAAATAAAAAAATTTTCTAATAAAACCTATCGAACTTGTAAATAGCTTGACTTTTCATGAAAATGTACTTAGAAGTAGTTACAGAGTTTGAATGACCAAAGAATTATTAATGTGTGTGTATAATTGAAAATGGTGAGTAACTTGACATTTGGGTTTTGATTAATATGTATGTTTAGTCCAGAACCCCTAGATGTAGATTTTACATGTTAATGACTTGGAATAACTTGAATAATTGCGTTTAAAGTTAAATTTATTTCATGAAGTTGAAGCTATTGTCTCATTATTGCATTATGTGCTTTATAATTTTGTGTGTTTGTTGTTTTGTTTGCTTGAGGACAACCAAACATTTAAGTATGGGGATGTTGATAAGTGTAAATTGCATTATAGTTTAGGGTTTAATTTGATATGTATTTAATTGTTAATTTAATTGTTTAGTATGTTTTTAGGTTAGAATTGTGTTAGTTTGTTAATTATTTATGTTTTACGTGTTTTATGGGTTAGTACAAGTCTTTAAGCTTAAATATTATGTTTTTGAGGTACTTTAATATGTTTGTTAGTGTTTAAGGCTCAACATCGAAGAACGGAGAAGTTTTGGCGACATTCGGGCTAAAACAACGGTCCACGATTGTGGTACAATAGGCGACGATTGTGACAGAAGCCCAGGACCATGATCGTGACCTGCATGCCACAATTGTCATATAAGGCTTGGATGTGGCCCACGATCATAGCCTGCAAGGCCACGGTCATGACCTATGTTAGGTAAACCTGCAGACACTAAAAAATACCAAGTGTCAAGGGATTTTTTGGACCTTTCAGACCTCAAAAAACTCATAGGGATGCTCAAAACACAAAGGATATTTAAAGAACAAGACAAAGAGGCAGAAATGAGTTTTTGCATCAGCCACTTTTGAGAAACCATAGAGAGAATTCTGTTAAGTCAAGAAGACTTCACTTCTTTTATTGATTTTGATGAAAGTCAAATAATAATAATAAAAGAAGTGTGTGAACTGCTTTAATGAGTTTGTTAGGTGCGCAGATAAATATAAGTAGCACAAATCATAAAATCAAGATGATATTCAAGAGCTGACAAAGACAAAGTGTAAGACGGACCAGACAAAGTCACATGTCTAAGACGAAGTCATAAGACGAAGCGAAGTCATAAAATGAAGTGAAGTCATAAGATGAAGCGAAGACATAAGACGAAGTGAAGACATAAGACGAAGCATACAAATTAAATCAAGAAGATATAATTGAAGAATAATCTACCACGTTAGTTAGTTAGTTAGTTGGAGTTGGTTATATGACTCAACTAATAAATGATCTCTGAAGATTCTACAAGTAGTTTTCTCAAAAAGACCGTTGGAGAATTAGACCATAAATATCAGTTGTTGTTATAGACAAAACAACTTTTCAACTTTTAACTTTTAACTTTCAACTCTCAACTCTTTTCTTACACGAAATAATTATATGATCAAGTGAGTATACTGTAAAAATATCCTGAGTGAAAAGAAGGAAGAAGAGAGATCAAGAACACCTATAACGTGAGTTTAGAAAACTCAAACAATATCTTTTCAAGTGAAAGGGAAGGCTAGAGCCTAAAGAGGCTAAGATAGCAGATAAAGAATACTTTGTGAAAGAGACCTGAAGAGGCTCTGGAAGTGAGAAATAATATTTGCAAAGTTGTAAGAGATAGTGAAATCTTAGATAAACTCTGAGGATTGGACGTAGCCTAAAGGATAAAGGTAAACCAGTATAAATCGCGATGTCATATTCTCTAACCCTTATCTCTTTAATTTCTTATTGTTAGAAGAATAGATACTATTTCCGCTGTTGCATTACTTAAACAAATTAAGTGCATTGTTTTGTAATCGTCTAAATCTTTTAAGAAAATTAAGAAGTTTTTTAAAGATTACTATCTTAGACGATTTAACACAATTCAACCCCCCCTTCTTCTGTATTTTACATATTATATGTAATTTCTATAATAACAAGTGATTTACTTCAATTGGTATCAGAGCGAAGTTTCCAATAAACACTGTTACAAAGTGAGGATAAAGATCCATGGCTGAATCACATGTTTTTATAGCTAAAGGTGCCTCAGTCATAAGACCTCCTGCATTCAATGGTGAAGACTATCATTATTGGAAGGACAAAATGCGACTCTTCATAGAATCCACACACATTGATCTTTGGATATCATTAAAAGTGGTCCATATATTCCAACAAACTATGAAGGGAAAAGCATCTCTCATGACCAATGGTCAACTTGTAACATCCCGTTTCCAGAGAACGGGTCGGACCAGAGAAACGGGTCCAGGTGTGGTAAATTACCACACCTCATGCT
>JAOQML010019409.1:0-11785 GCA_027568935.1 Erythroxylum urbanii | reverse complement strand
GTCACATACTTGATGACATAAGCCTAATACTATTCATGGAATGTAAATCACATTACATAAACAATATAAATGCATATATAAAAGAATACCTCATAATATATTATTAATAAGTCAGAATGTCAGTACAAAAGTCATATATGTCCATTGGCCTAGGGCACAGTACTAAAAAAATTAAACTAGAATACTACTATAGCAGTGGTGAGTCTAGGTCGATCCCACAGAGAGTGTGTGTAAAGTTATTGAAATGAAATTAATCAGTATTTAAGTTTTTAGGGGGTTTGGTTTAATAATAAAATAGAGTAAAACTAACCGAGTGAAAACAAATAAAAGAAAACATTAAAAATGATAAAAGTGATGAATTCGTTTAGGACCCAGTTCTTTGGTTCAATCTCAACCTATACCTAATTAAACAAATTTCATTGAATTTTTTTCTTCACGTCTCTCTTTGAATTATTGGTCATAAACTAACAACAAGCTCTGTTAATCCCAATTTTTCCTTAAGTCATAGTTAATTAAGAAGAGCTTGTTAATTAACCCTAGCTATCGGATAACGTAGGAGACGCTTTCTAGATTTAATCAGACAACCACCTTACGAATGAGAAAAATATATCAATTTAAACAACAATCACACAAGCTCAGATTATTTAACCTAGGTTATGTTATCTCTAATCATTATGAACCATTAGTCACTACAAATGAATTGAAAATATAACAATTACGTATTGCATTCGATCTTAGCAATGGGTTCATACATAAAAACAATCAAATAGAGCATTCAATCACTCTTACACAAGACCTAAAAAATAGACATAGGATAACACAATCAATTTCTAAAGAGAGAAATAAAACAACAAATACAAGGAGAAATACACTTAATAGGGTTGTCGGTGTCAATTGGCCCTCTGAACCGGCATCGGGAAAGCTATCCCTATATGAGTCTTCTCATGGTGGAGAGCTTGCTCCCTCTTTATGCTCTCCTGAAGCTCCCGAAGTTCCTACACTCCTTCAACCAAAAAATAGAAAGAATCAAGGCCCCCTCTCAGGGTTTCATTCTTTTCTTTTTATAGTTCATTCCAATTAGGGTAAAAACTAGGTTTTACCTGACCCAAAATGTTTGAAATAACCCTCAATAAGTTGAGTTCAGAAGCAGTCCCCGAGCTATCATCGAGCAGGCAATGATCGTGGCCTTTTTATCATCTTCATGTTAATATATGTGATAAGAATATGGTCTTGAATAGAAAATTAAAGCAAAGTTAGGATGTACATGTCATGAAGGTCACACATAAACAAAGGCAATGAGACTGATATGGATGTGTCAGTTCAATAAGGCTCCAAATTCTCACTGACTTTGTCTACCGCTAGTCACTATTTTTCTAAAGATAATGCATATCGACCAATCACAAGAGTAAAAGTACATGCTAAATTGCTATGAAATTCTTTAGTCAATTCATTCTCTAATCATGACTATATAGTCCTAGAAGCAACAGAAAAGAGAAAATGTTTGTTTGTTTGTTTTATTCTTTCTCTTATTTTGATTGAAAACTTAAAAGTAGGTAACAAATCTAAAAACACAAATGCATATAAGAAACAAATGCGAAAATTTAAAGAAAAGAAATTTACTTCCCTTAGGTTGCTTCCCAAGAAGCACCTTTGATTAGGGTGGCTGGCTCGACTCCATACTCTCCTCATGTGACAAAATTATGATCTTCAGGTATTACAGTTTGAGCCACTTCTACATAAGGTAGTTCTAAGGCCTTGGTTGATAATCCTTCATATTTTGCATATGCCCTATCTTCAAATTCTAAACCTTTATTAAGTCCTTGCACTCTTAGAATATCTCGAATGTCTCTTCACCTTGTTCCTCCTCATTTAAGTTCTCTAACATGTTGGACAAAGGCAAAGAGTCAATCATAGCAATAAATTGGAACTCAGTATTTACCTCTCAGCTAAAAGTTGTATCCTTTTCGGTTCTGAGCTCCTCCTCAACTTCTTCGACACAAACAATTCCTTGAGTAGTCGACTTAATATTCTCAAGCTCCTCTTCACTCTATAAGGCGCCTTCGCTAATGTCCCTTAGGTACACCTTAGGTTGAGATAGTTACGGTTTTTTAACTTGTGATGTTAGGAGTTCGAGAGCTTCCATTAACTGACCCATCTAGCTTGTCAACTTCTAAATCCTAGAACTTATTTCTTGCTAGAATTGCATCTCTTCCTGCTATAATCGCAAAGTATTAGCAACACAAACATTAACTAATTCCTCCAGAGAAGTACCTGAGTTTTGTTAGTTTTCCAAATATGGGGCGTTAGGCCCTGTATCTTGTGGAAATTACCTTACTTCATGCTGGAACTCCTGTACACTTTCTTGAAGTTGAATATTATTAGCAGTCATAATATTAATCAAATCTTCCAGAGATGTACCTTAGTCATTATAAGAAACTTCTAGTCTATACAGGAATTGTTATGCATCCTACATACTATCAAGGAAGTAATTTTATGGGTTATCCCATCCATAATTAAAGTTAGGTTGGTCAGTCCAACCTTGGTTATAGTATTGAAATGAGAGATATAAAAGAAATTACTTCCATCCATGTCAAATTTTCTCTTTTTTTATTTCACAAACATAAAACAAAAAATGAAAAGATTAATAAATAACTGAAAATAAACTAATTACAAAAAAATATATACAAAATACCAATTAAAATCAAGAACAAAAACTAAAGCACCGCACTCCCCGGCAACAGCGTCAAAATTGACAACATGTCATAACGCAAATCAAAATAAACTATACTACGATAGCGATAACAAGTCTAAGTTGATCCCACAAAGAATGTGTGTAAAGTTATTGAAACGAAATTAATCGGTATTTAGGTTTTTAGGGGGTTTTGGTTTAATAACAAAATACAGTAAAACTAACCTAGTAAAAATAAATAAAAGAAAACATTAAAAACAATAAAAGTGATTAATTCATTTGGGACCCAGCTCTTTGGTTCAATCTCGAACTACACCCAATTAAACATATTTCATTAAATTGTTATCTTCACATCTCTCTTTTAACTATTGGTCATAGATTAACAATAAGCTTTGTCAATCCCAATTTTTCCTTAAATTATAGTTCATTAAAAGAGCTCGTTAATTAACCCTAGCTATCGAATAACCTAGGAGACACTCTCTAGATTAAATCAAACAGCTGCCTTGCTAATAAGAAAAACAAACCAATCTAAGCAATAATCACATAACCTCGAATTATTTAACCTATGTTATGTTATCCCTAATGATTATGAACCATTTGTCACTACAAATGAATTAGAAGCATAACGATTACGTATTGCATTCAATCCTATCAATGAGATCATACATAAAAGCAGTTAAATAGAGCATTCAATCATTCTTACACAAGACCCACAATAGACATAAGATAACACAATCAATTTCTAAAGAGAGAAATAAAACAACAAATACAAGGAGAAATACACTTAACTGGGTCATCGGCGTCGATTGCACCTCTGAATCGGAGTTAGGAAAGTTACCCCTCTATCGATCTTCTCATGGTGGAGAGCTTACCTCCCTCTTCATGCTCTCTCGAAGCTCCTGAAGTTCCCACACTCCTTCAACTAAAAAATAGCAAGAATCAAGGCCCCCTTTCAGAGTTTCATTCTTTTCTTTTTATAGTTCATTCTAATTAGGGTACAAACTAGGTTTTACCTGGCCCAAAACATCCAAAATAACCCTTAATAAGTTGAGATTGGAAGCAGTCCCCGAGTTGTTAAATTGGTGGAGTGATTTGGTAGATTGAGATATTGCTTAATCATCTTCATTTAATTTGGCTAAGGACAATTAAGTTATCCTATGGGTGATCAATTAAATTAGTCAAGATCTCACTTTTAACTAATCAATTAACTTAATAAATGTAGGTCTATAGAATGCGAATTCTCATTGTACAATCCTACATATATTACCCAACTCAATCTCTCAATCTATTGCAAAGTATATATATATTTGACATTCATCAAAAACATCAATCATTCAAATCAATAAAATAGGAGTTTAACAAGATAGTTCAAAAGCAATCTCTCAAAATAAATTAGCCACTCATGATGTCTATAACATCCCCAATAATCAAATAATCCATTATACAAGGACTAGAAGAGAAAAATGACAGAAAACTAAATAAATAAAATTGCTCCTCTTCTTTAGTCAAATCTAGAAATTCTGGTGTTGGTATGCTCTTTTCCCAATTGTTAATGATAAACCTTGAATCTCCACCTCTCTCAAGACTACAAATCTGTGTTTTTCACTTAAGGAGGCTATTCTACACAATGCTCTCTCGTTCTTTTCATCCATAGGGGTTTATATATCTTATATAGTTATCAAAACCTAAAACCTAAATGAACCCCGCATATGTCCTCGAGTTAGACATCCCATGATCATGGGAATTGGCATGATTTCCACGATCGTGGGTTCTTGCATCATAATGCTTCCTCTTCTCTTCTCCTCTTTTGCTCTCTATCTCAATCGCAAAGTTGTCAACCTCCATTCCTACATCAAAATAATAAATTCTTACCCTAAATCAATGTCAAACATAAAAGAACAATAATGTAAATTAAACTAAATGAAAACATACAAAATGAATCCTAAAACACTATTATGCAAGAAACACATGCCAAATACTTAGAAAAACATACACTAATGCACAACTATCAGTCGCGTAAGCCACGATTGTGGCATTCCATCATTCTTCTGTCACGATTGTGGCATTGTGTTCTTCCTCTAACCTTCTCCAAGTCTCTCTTCTTTGCTATAATTCTTCCTCATTCTTATTCCATGAAGACAAGTGGATGTGAATCTTCATAAAATAGCCAAAATGTAGTGCTTTCGACTCACTTTAACTTCTTTGATTCTGAATCATACCTAAAACCATAAATGAGTCAAAATGAGTATCTTAAATAATTTCATGTCATTAATCGTTAAATGTTACAAAATAGTTATATAATTAATTAAGCACATGTCATAATAATCCCTAACTAATAGCATCTAAGGACTTCAATACACCTATACTGTATACATGTCTTTCAAACACAAGTAGGCGAAGTCCTTTAGTTAAAGGATCATCTAACATCTCCTCAGTCATCAAATGCTCCACCTCAATGTCACCTTTCTGTATCAACTCCTTTATAGTCAAAATATTTAACCTCCAAATGCTTAGACCCTATGATATTTCTATTGTTGTTACTAATCAACATAACGGTAAGATTATCACAATATAACCGAAGGTGTCTAACCACTGAATCAATCACAGACAACTCAGAAATCAAGTTTCTGAGTCAAACCATTTGTGAAGTAGACCTAAAGCATGCTACAAAAATTTCCTATACATACATTCATGGCATACATTTCTATTCAATGATATACATATACACGTTAAAAAATTTCACATCACTTAACATTATCATTTAAAAATAGTATTACATCTTTATATTTACATAAAAATTTAAAAATAAAAAATACAATTTCCTTTACTTTTTACATGTAACATCATTCAAACTAAAACACATTCCAAAGGTATTTTTTACTCTTAGCTGTTGGCCTTGGTTCTTGCAAATGTTCCCTGTACCTCACTCCTATAAACTAGACCTACATGGATTAACACCCATGCTAAGCTTCAAAGCTTAGTAGGGAAACACTTTTTTTGGATGACCACTGACAACAATCATCCACTAAACACACACATTCAAAAATATCACAACTCATATACCATCAATTCACATTCATGAACCAAACATTGATATTCACCGCTTATTGATACAAATTATTAATACAAATGTAAATACTCACCAGTACCAATTATTTATGATTTCATGTTTTATTTCTTATTTATAACTTTTTACTTTATTTTCTGTGTTATGTCTATACATTCTCGTGGGTGTGGATAATAGAAGTTGTGGATATCCAAAGATATCAAAACTATGGATATTTGAAAGTATCGAATTGTGGATACGCAAAGGCATCGAACTGTGGAGAAACTATAGTCTCGAAATGAAGGCACCATTGGTGTCAAACTGTAGTAGTTACACAGTAACCCTATAGGCATGCCTATTTATCTACCACCAAGACGATAGCATAGGCACTATACCATTTCCTTTAATCATTTGCTAGTTTCACAATTCATATATTGACAAATCATATGATACACATTTCAAGTCATAAATCTATATTTGCGTTCATACATGCGATTCATAACTTACCACCATTAGAAGGGTATCAAAATCACACTTTATAATCATACCATACACATATGAACTATAAATATGCATACAAATCATGTATGTCCATGTAAATTTTCTTTAGTATGTATTACACTCAATCTTAAATTCAATGTTCAATCACTCAATTCACATAAGGTAAGTCCTATTTTAGTTATTTCTAGTTGTTTGAAAATTTTCATACATATTGAAAAAGTTAGGATATGATTCGGTTAAAAATCAAAAATGAAAACAAACTCAAAATAATGTAAATTTCTTCCCATCATATCCCCTGCCTAGAATTCATACCTCCACTTGTTCTAAAATGCATACCTCCACTTGTTCAAAAAAGGTTTTGAGGTATCCTGGAAATTTGTTCCTTTTATGTCTCTAGTTTCTAAAATACTAAAAATCAAGCCATTTTTACTCCTAAATAATGATATATAGACCAAACATCACAAGTTGCTCCAAAATAAGGACAGCACCCAGTCACCATTTTTTATCTCAATTTCCAACGTCACATAGCCATAACTGAGTTAGAGTCTCTCTAGCGATTTCTATTTCTATGTCTTAGTTTTCATATGAAACTAAAATCACCCAATTTAGAGGTCTTTAAGTTGAGTTATGACCCAAATACTACACGATACTCTCTTGTCATATTCAACAAATTGTTTGCAAGATAACACCAAAATAACACCAAAGCATCATCCCAAAAACCAAACACATAAAGAGAAATTAGACTTAGTGTAGTCCCAAACCTTAAAATTGGCAAAGTAATTATTCTAATACCTTTCCTCTTTGGTTTTGCTTGACTTTACCAACTAGAAACACCACTAATACACATCTCAATCCCACTTCCAACCTTATAATCAAGTGTCGTCCATATCCCCTCTCTATATGCCCATTTATGCTCTTTCAAGACTCATACACATGCTTAATTCCTATTGGCCACACATGGTGAATTCCTATTAGCCATATAAGCTTTATTATTATTGGTCACACATGCCTTAATCTAATTAGTTCATGTGTTAACTTTAGAAAATTTACATATTGGTCCTTTTTCTTCCTTTAATTATCACATTGGCCTATAATCTTATTAATTAATTTTATTCCCATCCATATTTCACGTCTAGGTATGTATGTCCATGTTGAAATGAACAAATTACCCATTTACCCATGTCTTTAAGTACCATTATGTCTCTTACATACTTAGATGCACTTAATTTGTTATGTTCACTTTTTAATACACCCTACACATATTAAATGTACATGCATTGTTGAGGAAGTTACTAATGTATATTTGACACTCTTCCATAATATTACACCATCTTCTAACATGAAAATGTAACCTGAATTGGACTTTCTATCATCCAAACATATAACAACATTGGAATCTGAATACCCTATGAGGTTTTGATTTTTAACTCTTCTGTATATCACCATATAATCCTTAGTCTCCTTTAAGTATCTCAACATTCGTTTAACTACATTCCAGTAGTCTATCCCTGAGCTAGCCAAATATCTAGTAGTTCAATAGCAAATGCAATATCTGGCCTAGTGCACACCTGAGCAAACATCAGGCTGCCTATCATACTAGAATAAAGAACATTCTTTATAGCCTTTCTCTCTACTTCATTCTTTGGACACTGTGTCAAAGATAATCTTTAACTATGAGAGATTGGTGCTACAATAGGTTTACAGTCAACCATATTAAACCTTTGTAACACACACTCAATGTATGCACTTTGTGATAGGCCCAAAGAGTGTCAAGATCTATCCCGGTAAATCTAAATACTTAGGACAAAAGATGCTTCACCAAGATCCTTCATGTCAAAATGCTTGGCCAAAAGTTGTTTAACCTCATGCAACATGGTCAAGTCATTTGATGCGAGCTATATATCATCCACATACATCAATAGGAAAATAGCTTTGGTCCACCTCTATTTATACAAGTATAGGTTCCTGTTCCTGTACGAGTACAGTACTATGACCTTGATCCATTTGACATAATTATATGAGTGACAGATACGAAATAATTGTAGTATCTGTCCTACTATCACCTGAAGGTGAGAGGGCCGACCCTTATCATAGACATCATATTTCATAAACTTATCTGTTTGTGGTTCAACCATTATAGGCCCCCATTATCTACAGTAAAATCTGTAACCTTTAGAATGGTCTGGATATCCAATTAAGAAGTAATGAGTAGAACGAGCATGTAATTTGCTTTCATATGGATTATACAAGCATACCTCAACAAGGCAGTCCCATACACGAATGTGTACAAGGCTAGGCTTCCACCCTTTCCAAATCTTAAAAAGCATCTTTAGCACTGACTTGCTCGGGACTCTGTTAAGATATACAATTTCATCTTTATGGCTTTACCCCAAAGGTAATTAGGTAGGTTATTTCTGCTCTATATTAACTCCATTATGTCCTTTAGGGTGAGATTATGCCTATTGACCACACCATTTTGCTTAAGAATACCTGGTATAGTGAACTGAGTCACTATTCCAATTGATTCCACATATTTGGCAAATAGACCATTTGCTTGTCCTAAAACACCATGTTTTCCATAGTACTCTCCTCGATGGTCAGGTCCAACAATATTGTGGATTTTCCCGATTGATTCTCAACCTCAATCTTAAAGATCTGGAATTTATCAAGAACTTCAGACTTTTCCTTAAGCAATAACACAAAACTGTAACAGAAATAATAATCAATAAATGTTAGAAAATATCTAGAATTGCATAATGTAGCTGTTTAAGGTCCACTAATATCCATATGCATGAGATTCAATAAACTAGAAGCTCAAGTTGACCATTTTTTCTTTATTTTGATCAACTTACCTTTATCACAGTCAACATATGTCTCCAGATCATCAAAATCTAAAGTTGGGAGAATGTTTTCCTTTATCAATCTCTAAACTCTATCTTTGGAAATGTGGACTAAGTGTTTATGCCACAATATATGTGACGTTTCCTTTATCAGAGGTCTCTTTCGAGTAACAGGTTCAGCAATATATAAAGAAGCATACATTTCATGAGGGGTAAGACACATTCTATATAATCTATATGATAAGAAGGCAGCTCTAATATGTTTTGCATTGAAACATAACTATACAATTGAAATATTAATGACAAAATGATAATCCTTTTTATCTAACATTAGTACAAAAATCATATTCTGTCTAAAATACGGTATATAAAATGTGCCACCTAATATAAGTACAAACCTTGTATTGTAGCTTAAACATACATCCCCTACATACAAAACACTAACTTCTTCATTATTTCTAACCATCAATTTCTCTTCCCTTTTAGTTGGCTTTATCCTGGATCTGAACCCCTGCATTGTGGAAACAACATGATTAGATGCTCCACTATCTAGCCACCAAGAACTGTATATGGCTATAGCAATATGAATCTATAAGCCAAGGAGTTACCTAACAATTTATGTTTTTCCTTCGCGGCCTTATACCTTTGGCATTCCTTCTTTTTATGTCCCTTCTTTTCACAAAAGAAACACCTCATATTTTTTATGTCCACAGGACCTTTAATAGCACTATTTTGAATGGGTAATAAAAGCATTAAAGTCTCAAGTCTCATCTTGTGAGTAATATGTCATCACCAAATTATTAAATTGTGGAAGGAGTATGCTCAGAGCTTGGTGAACTATATAGACATCAGGAAGAGGAATATTCAGCGCCTTTAGTTTACTATGGAGATAAACCTTTCTTGATATGTACTCCCTTACTCCCCCTTCTCTAGTGTACCTCATGGAGAATAATTCTTTCATCAAGGCACTTATCTCAGCATTTGACGAGACCTTGTACCTCTGGGAGACATTATCGAGAAACTCCCAAGCTATGGTTGCCTCCGAAATTCCACTAAGCAGATAGTCAGAAATGGATCTTTTAATGTTTATATAACACATATTGTTTAACTGATCCCAGGCTATATAGGTTGTTTTATCAGCCTCTGAGTTGTTGGATGTAGGTGGAGACGACCTATCTATATGTATGGCCATGTAAATGTCTATCATCTCAATTACAATCAATACATCTTCTATCCACTTCTTCAAATTGAAACCAAACAAGGTTTCAATGGTGACATTGTTACCGTTTATACAAAGGTGACTACAAAATGATAATGCAAAGATCAGCATAAATGCAAGATAACAGTGATACTCAAAACTTTAAAATAATATCTTTACCGAGAATTTGATTACACATATTATGAAACACTTATAGGCTGAATACATATTACAAGTAACCACACCTCCATATATAGAGTACACACCATCAACTCTCATGACACTACTACCTGTAGGTGAATAAATCATTTAAGCAATGGCTTTCCTCCATCTAATGTCTTTATACACATCTTAAAATCATATATAAGGCCATATATAGGAAAAATAACCGAGCATAAGACCAAAGACATCCCCCAATATGCAAGTACAACAATTCAAATACTAACTCGAAAGGCCACTGTGATGACTACATTCTCATCAGTACCTAAAAGGTTCAAAGGTTCAAAGGTTCACAAACAAAAGGGATACAACTATGTGTTATCATCATATTCTTTATAGGTATACAACATGTGACAAGGTAACACCAATAAATGCAAAATCTAGATGCACAATCTCATTATCACATACTAGTGCTGAAAACATTATCAATCAACTTTATTTGAGACTTTCGTTGCAAAAAAATTCTTTATCATAACGACTATCGTGCATTACTGAACACTGAACCTACCATACAAGACATGAAAACTTCAAGTATCTCCCCTATGTCAAGTCCATAGCATGAAAATTCACTCAAAGATAGCTTTAGAATACCTTAATTCCTTTTTCTAGAGTTAAATTACCAATGTAATAAATCCAAAAAAATTAACAAACAAACTTTCTGAATTCCCCAAACCCGGAATTGACCAAAAATGACCTGAGGCATCATTACGAGAATTCTGAAATTTTTTGAGTTTTTTTGTATTGACTTTAAAATAACGTCAACAATCGTTATAGCGTTAACATCAACATGTTACTGTGTCCAGAAGTTAACGTGGCGTCATGATGACATCATGGATACGCATGTCTAGATGGCATATGCAGTACACACATCATGCCTAAAGAGCCTCCAAATGCATGTGGCGTATATGCCTTATACATCAGGAACCATGATGGTGCTTATGGTGCATGCACCTGCTTGACTAACACGTGTCCACACCCACACACACCACGAGTTGGCACACCACGAGTTGGGACAGGTGGCTGGTGCGTGCATCACACGTGCCTGTCCCATCACCGCCAATTAGTTACTATGTCCAATATGAAACATGTATGCATCCTCCATCTGCCACGCCACGCATCGCCCATCCATCTGATGCATGACACACATGCGCTCAAATGACCATCGGTACAAGCACTCAACGGTTTATAGAGGGCGAGTGTAACACCCCACTCCCACCGAACCCGAACCCGATATCGACAGTGATACCCGAGTCCGTGCCCCGCGAGGGTGGCGTGTCACATCACTTATCAAT
>JAOQML010019373.1:0-11787 GCA_027568935.1 Erythroxylum urbanii | reverse complement strand
AGATAAAAGTCAACTACAGAGGATATAACACAGAGGATAGATCATAGGCCAAGGATTATAAGGAGTTAAGAAGTTATATTAGTTGAAGAATATCATCTGTGTTACTGTACACAGATTCGTCTATATTACTATTCACAGACTTCGTTTATGTTACTGTTCACGGACTTCTTCTGTGTTACTATTCACAGACTTCGTCTGTGTTATGGTTCACAGACTTTTTCTGTGTTACTGTTCACGGAACTTCGTCTGTGTTACTGTTCACAACTTCTTCTATGTTACTGTTCATGGTTTATCTTCTGCCCTATTTTCGACCTTTCAGAAGATATAAGTAGTCTTTGTGGTTTTCATGAAAGTTGTAGCTCTTGAAGTCTTCTTTCAAACTATCCAAAGAAACCCTGAATTGGATGCCATAGAAAAAGTTATACTTGTAGCCCTGAAGCATGTACATATGTAAAGTGTGGACTCACCAACGCTGTTCCTTGAGGTATTCAGGTTGAAATGGATAAATGGAATAGTCGACTATCATTGTATTAGTCGACTATTCAAAGAGCGGTGCTGAGCTTGGAAAGGGGAGTTTTGAGAAGATGACCTGATAATGATTAAGGTATTCTCCATTGGAAATAGCTCAAGTCGTATGATTATAAGCAAGCATGAAACATTCACCATGGCCAAAGTCTGGCTTCGCTGCAGTGAAATGTTCGAAAACGGACTCAAAACATCCAACATCTATCACTAAGTTTACAACACATACGCACATTTCCCATAAAAACCATAGCAATTCATCCAAAGATAGCATGAACATATAAAAAAACTTTTCTCAAATCTCACTACTGAAACAAACATAGTTTATACATAGCTTTAGTTGCATAACAACAATTGCATCAATACTTAATACCAAATACAAATGGATGCTCATGTTCGATATGCCTATAAAGCTATTCAAAATGTTCACTAGCATAGTACAAAAATCTCTAACTATCTTGGAGTTCCCAATCCCTTGTAAGGATTGTTAACTTTCTCACTCTGCACCTAAGGAGGGAAAAATGATGGGTTAAGCTACACGGCCTAGTGGTTAATATATTTATTGCAATCAGCAATCAGCCACAATTCAAGCATATGTACATGTATAGCTATCAATTCAAGCTTTCTCAATCTATTCTAGCAATTCAATCTTTTATTAATTTAGCTCAGAACTCATAACACATAACATAGAATTTAGCCATTAAACATAACACTCAAATGCATCATACTTGACAATTCAAAGATGCAATGCATAAACAAATGGCTTTAGAGTTCCGTAGAACGAAACGGAGAAACCAAAGTTTCCATCGTGAAAAAAAAGAGTCCGATTTCTCAGGATCTCGTGGCTTCAAACTGGCAGCCGGGAGAAGGCTATAGGTCAACGTGCACGTGACTAACGAAACGAGTTCCTCTCTTGCCCAATCACAAACAATTTTATGCTCAATACAGTAAATCACAAATTCATAATTCCATGCTTCTTTTACTTCTTTCTTCTTTCTTTTTATACAAATATCATAATATTTTTCAAGGCATAACATAATCATAATTCATCGTGCATTTTCAAATGTTCACAAAGATTTCAATCTCAAGAAATTCAATTTAAGCAAAATCAAAATACACACACATAGGCAAGAATTTGCCCAATTAAACAATAGATATGAAAATATTACCCACCTAATTGCTCAAAAATCCAAGCTCAAGATTATATTTCCTTTTGGATAGGATTTCCTATAACAAACACATTTTTTCCATTTAATCCAATATACAAAGAGAAATTCATAAAGCTTGAAAAATGAAAATAATAAAATCTAGCCCAGACTTAACTCACCTATAGCTTATCTAGGTTAGAAAACAAAACCTAGTTTAGAAATCCATGAAAAATCACATGGATTCTCTTCTTCTCTTCTTTCTTCAAACACCAACCCATTTCTCTACTTCTTTTTCTACCCAAACAAAAAGAAATGATGAAGAAGATTACCTTAGCTTAGCCAAATCCTCTTTGTTCTCCTTCTTTCCACATTTTTCTTTCTTCTTCCCTAGCTTCCACGTTTTTTTCTTCTCTTCTCCTCTCTTCTTTCACGATTTTCTTCTTCTTCTTTCTTATTCAAGACTACATTTTGTCTTGGTCTCCCCATTTTGCCCTTCATTTAACTTGTCCTTCCTATTTTACCCCTTCTTTTATCCCTTATGTCTAATACACTAACTAATTCTAACATCTCCATTTAATAACCCTAATTTCTATTCATACTTGCTAAAATGACTAAATTCTATGAAACTAAATAGAATAAATCAGTAAATAAAATAAAAGAAAAAATTTTGGGGTCTAACAATTCTCTCCTTTAAAAGAATTTCGTCCTCGAAATTCTTACCTGAGCCCGTGAAGAGATGTAGATAGTTCTCCTTTATTGCTTCCAAAGGTTCCCATGTTGCCTCTTCCATCAAATGGTTCTTCCATAAGACTTTAACCAGCTTCACAACCTTGTTTCTCAAAATCTTTTCCTTCAAATCTAAGATCTCCACTGGTTGCTCCTTATATGTTAAATCCTCTCTTAATTGAACCTCTGAAGGTTGGACTATGTGTGAAGGATCTGATCAGTATTTCCTTAACATCAAAATATAGAAGACATTGTGAATCTTAGACAATTCCGGTGGCAAGGCTAACTTATAGGCTAAAGGCCCAATCTTCTCGATGATGTCATAAGGGCCTATGTATATCAAACTAAGCTTGCCCTTCTTACCAAACCTCATAACCCCTTTCTATAGAGAAGCTTTAAGAAACACTTTGTCTCCAACTTCAAATTCCATCTCCCTTCTATGTGCATCAGTATAACTTTTCATCCTATCTTGAGCTGCTTTAAGTCTCTCTTTCACCAATTTAATCTTATCAACTGTGACCTACACTAATTCAAGCCCTAAAAGCCTCCTTTCACCATCCTCATGCCAAAAACTAGGAGTTCTACACCTCTTACCATACAAAGCTTCATAAGGTGCCATTTGGATTCCCGAATGATAGGAATTGTTATAGGCAAATTCAATTAACAACAAATGATCATCCCATGAGCCTTTAAAATCTATAACAAAAGCTTTCAAAATTGCCTCCAAAGTTCAGATTGTTCTCTCCGATTGTCCATCAGTATGTGGATGGAAAGCTGTACTAAAGTGCAACTTAGTTCCCAAAGCCTCCTATAAGCTTTCCCAAAATCTAGAGGTAAACCTAGGATCTCTATCTGAGATTATAGAACTAGGAATCCCGTGAAGCCTAATTATCTCATGTATATATTTCTTCGCCAAAGCATTCAATGAATCCGTTTGTTTAATTGGCAAGAAATGTGCTGACTTAGTTAGCCTATCAACAATCACCCATATTGCATCATGCCTCCTGCTAGTTCTTGGCAATCCCATCAAGAAATCCATCGAAATCTTCTCCCATTTCCATTCAGGAATCGACAAAGGTTTAAGCTTACCGATAGGTGCTTAATGTTTTGCTTTAACTTGCTGACACACTAAGCATCTTTTAACATACTCTGCAACATCTTTCTTTATTCCTTTCCATCAAAAGTTTTCTTTTAAATCTCTATATATTCTCGTACTTCCTAGGTGCATTACATAAGGTGCATTGTGTGCCTCATCAAGAATCTCATCTTTCAACTCTTACATATCTGGAATACATAGTCTGTTACCTACCAACATCAATCCATCTTCTTTTATCTCTATTTCAGACGATTTACCATTTTTAATCTCTTCTCTAAGCTTGCTCAAATGCTCATCCTACTTCTGCAGTTCCTTAATCTTCTTATTCAACACTGGCCTTACTCTAAAATTAGCAAATACAAACTAGATTTAGCTTATCTCAATGTCATCCCAAGTTTGGCTAATTCCTTTAACAAAGGAAGATACACTGTCTCCACATGTGCCATAGTTGATTTTCTACTCAGTGCATCAGCTACTACATTAGCTTTCCCTGGATGATATTCTATCATCAAGTCATAATCCTTTAGTAACTCTAACCATCTTCTCTGTCTCAAATTCAACTCTTTCTGGCTCATCAGATATTTAAGACTCTTGTGGTCTGTAAACACCCTAGTAGTGACTCCATATAAATAGTGTCTCCATATGTTCAACACAAAGATTATAGCAGCTAACTCTAAGTCATGCGTAGGATAATTTATCTCATAAGGTTTCAATTGTCTAGAAGCATAGGCAATCATTTTATCTCCTTGCATCAACACACACCCTAATCCCTTCCGCGAGGCATCACTATATACTATATACCCATCACTACTAGAAGGCAAAGTCAAAATTGGTACAGTTGTGAGCCTATTCTTTAATTCCTCAAAGCTCTTCTGACACTCCTCTGTCCACACAAACTTCGAATTCTTCCTTATCAGTTTGGAAAATGGAGCTGCTATCATAGAAAAATGCTCCACAAACCTTCTATAATACCTTACTAAACCCAAGAAACTCCTCACTTCTACTACACTTTTAGGTGCTTCCCACTTCACAACCGCTTCTATCTTCCTCAGATCCACATGCACTCCTTGCTCCAAAATCACATGTCTAAGAAATGTCACTTTCTCTAGCCAAAATTCACATTTATCGAATTTGGCATACAACTCTTCCTTCCTCAATGTCTCTAAGGCAATCCTCAAATGTTCCTCATGCTTCTTGTCACTCTTGAAATAAACCAATATGTCATTTATGAAGACTATGACAAATCGGTCTAAGAAAGGCTTGAAATCTCTATTCATTAAGTCCATAAAGGCTGCAGGGGCATTCGTTAATCCAAAGGGCATAACTAAAAACTCAAAGTACCCATACCATGTTTTAAAAGCAGTCTTTGACACATCGGACTCCTTTATCTCAACTGGTAATAACCCGATCTCAAGTCTATCTTAGAGAAAACCTTTGCCCCTTTTAATTGGTTAAACAAATAATCTATGCGTGGAAGCAGATATCTAATAGTGACATGATTGAGCTTCTTATAGTCCACACACATTCTCAACGATCCATCTTTCTTCTTCACAAAAAGAATCAGAGCTCCCTAAGGTGAAGAGCTAGGTCTAATATACCCTTTCTCCAATAATTCTTCTAACTACCCTTTAAGTTCCTTCAATTCTGTTAGAGCCATTCTATAAGGCGGAATTGATATTGATGCAGTACTCAGAAGAAGCTCAATGGGAAACTCAATTTCCCTTGGGGTGGTAGTCCTGGTAATTCCTCAGGAAAGACATCCAGGAATTCCTTGACCACAGGAATATCTTCTAACTTTTCTCTATCTGCCTTCGCGTCTACCACATAGGCCAGAAATGCTTCACACACTTTCCTTATCATCTTCTCTACTATCAAAGCTGAAACAATTCTAAGCGGGCTTGCTCTCCTGTTCCCCATAAACACTACCGTTCCACCTCCATCCAATTCGAACTCCACTGTCTTCTGTTTGCAATCCAGATGGGCGTTATACTTTTCTAACGTATCCATGCCCAGTATCACATCTAATCCCCCCATCTTCAATGGCATTAGATTCACCACTAAGTGTTCCCCACCAATACGTACTTCACAATCTCTATAGACTTGACTAACTATAATATACTAGCCGATTGGAGTACTAACCATCAAAGGAGTATCCAATGGGCTCAGTTCTCCACCATGCACAGTTCTACTTAAAGAAATAAATGAATAGATAAAACCCAGATCAATTAAAATAGCAATATTATCTTTAAATAATGTAACCGTACTAGTCACAACCTCTAGAGCTTTCTCTGCGTCCTCCCTTGTCATTGCAAACACTCTAGCTGGTGCTTTCCCCTTGGTCTTCTTGGAGGGTTCACTGTCTTAGTTGTCTCAGAACTTCCCACTTCAGTTGTCATCTTCTATCCCCCAGTCTCAGCCTTCCTTGAGGCTTGCAACTGAGTTTTCTCCTATCTTGTATACTGAGAGTACTCTTTAGCCATGTGCCCTTTTTCTCCATAGTTGAAGCAAGCTCCTGTCAATTGGTAACACTTCCCTTTATGGATTTTCATGCAGTGATCACATTTAGGAATGGGTGAGTTAGCCCTTTCTCCCCTTCTATTTCCTTCCACTGCTAAGACTTGATAAGAAACAGTTCTCATCGGTCTAGACTTGCTTGCATCATTGCTCTTCTCCTCGGACTATATAGGGAAAGTCCTGGCATTCCTTTCTAACATAGAAGTATCACCTCCCCTCCTGAATTGTTCTCTTCCTTTTCTCTTTCTATTCACTACAGTCTTGATGTTCTCCACATTCTCGAAGCCTTAGCGTTGCTTCAACCAGCTGCTAGAAATCACAAAAGTTCTGCGCCACTACCTTTTCTCTGATGGCTAAATGTAATCTTGATTCAAACTTACGACACTTAGAAGCCTCACTCATCATCAGCTCAACTGCAAATTTGGACAACTGCGTAAACTGACTCTCATACTCTCTCACTGTCATCTCCCTATGTGTAAGACTCAGAAATTCCCTCTGCTTCTGTTGGATATATACTTCAGACAAATACTTCTTCTTATACACTACTAAGAAATCTTTCCATATGAGCACTAATGGTTTCAACTGACTTCCTGGTACACTCTCCGACTAATGCAGAGCATCTCCCTGCAGCAAGACTAATGCAGAGCATCTCCCTGTAGCAAGCTTACAGCGTACACAACTTTCTCATCATCCTCACAATCCATTTGATACAGTATCCTCTTGATCTTTCTCAACCAAGTCTCAGCTTCTTCTAGATCCATTGTCCCATAGAAATCCACTGCTCCATACTTCCTCAATTTTTCAAACTGCTTCCCCTTCTTAGTTGGGGCCGAAGTAGAAGTTTGTGGCATTTAGCCTATGGCCTGAACAAATGCCTGAGCAAATGCCTAAAACATCCTTGGATTCAACGGCGTAGGCAGTTGCTCCTGTGGATGAGGAGACTTCTGTGTCTGTGAACGAACGGGCTCACTACCTTGCCTTACAGAGGCCTCAGTATTTCCTAAAGCTACAAATTCATCAATACTCTCCTCTCTTGGCAGAGAGTCAGGTGCAATTGATCCTTACAAAACTCCTCGTGTCCTTCTACGAGGTGGCATCTTATTTCCTACATGTATGCATGATATGCGTGTCACTTAATGCAATCAATCACTTTACAATGCAAAATTTTACCACATAGCATAACAATTCATACCCCTATTCATTTTAAGCCTAGGAAAAACCTAAGCTCTAATACCAAAACAATGTTAGACCCTATTTTCGAAGTCTAACTCGCTCTCTGAAACCAAACAATAGTGGCACATGGGTCTTAGAACTTATTAAAAATCTACTTAACGAGGGTATTAGGTATAGATACCCCTAAGAAAAAGTTTGACTTCACTGCAGTGAGACATTCAAAAGTCAAGCAGAATACCTTTTTGGAAAGCTCGCCGCGGCCAACTCTTTTAGCTTTACAGCGGTAAACACTGCAGGTTAAGTGGAAGACCTGTCTGGAAAAGTACATCAAAGCCAAGGATGGAATTCACCGCGGCCAAAGTCTGGCTTCGCCGTAGTGAAACATTCGAAAATAGACCCGAAACATCCAACATCTATCACTAAGTTTACAACACATACACGAATTTCCCACAAAAACTATAGCAATTCATCCAAAGATAGCATGAACATATAAAAGAAACTTTTCTCAAATCTCACTACTGAAACAAACGTACTTTATACATAGCTTTAGATACATAACAACAATTGCATCAATACTTAATACAAAATACAAATGGATGCTTATGTTCGATATGCCTATAAAGCTATCCAAAATGTTCACTAGCTTAGTAAAAAGTCCTTAACTATCTTGGAGTCCCCGATGCCTTGCAAGGATTGCTAACTTTCTCGTTCTGCACCTAAGGAGGGAAAAATGATGGGTTGAGCTACACGGCTCAATGGCTAATACATTTATAGCCATTGGCAATCAGACACAATTCAAGCATATATACATGTATAGCTATCAATTCAAGCATTCTCAATCTATTCTCGCAATTCAATCATTTATCAATTTAGCTCAAATGTTATAGCATATAGCATAGACTTTAGCCATTAAACATAACACTCAAACGCATCATACTTGACAATTCAAAGATGCAATGCACAAACAAATGGCTCGAGAGTTCTGTGGAACGAAACGGAGAAACTGAAGTTTCCACCGTGAACAAAACGAGTATGATTTCTTAGGATCTCGTGACCTCTAGCGGGCAGCCAGGAGAAGGCTATAAGTCAACGTGCACATGACTAACAAAACAGGTTCCTCTCTTGCCCAATCACAAACAATTTTATGCTTAATACAGTCAATCACAAATTTATAATTTCATGCTGCTTTTACTTATTTCTTCTTTCTTTTTATATAAATATCATAACCTTTTTCAAGGCATAACATAATCATAATTCATCGTGCATTTTTAAACGTTCACAAAGATTTCAATCTCAAGAAACTCAATTCAAGCAAAATCAACATACACATATATAGGCAAGAATTTGCCCAATCGTATAATAGCTATGAAAATATTACCCACCTAATTGCTCAAAAATCCAAGCTCAAGATTGTCTTTCCTCTTGCTCTTAGATAGGGTTTCCTATAACAAACACATTTTTCCATTTAATCCAATATACAAAGAGAAATTCATAAAGCTTGAAAAATGAAAATAATAAAATCTAGCCTAGACTTAACTCACCCATAGCTTATCTAGGTTAGAAAACAAAACTTAGTTTAGAAATTCATGAAAAATCACATGTGTTCTCTTTTTCTCTTCTTTCTTCAAACACCAACCCATTTCTCTACTTCTTTTTCTACCCAAACAAGAAGAAATGATGAAGAAGATTACCTTAGCTTAGCCAAATCCTCTTTCTTCTCCTTCTTTCCACGTTTTTCTTTCTTCTTCCCTGGCTTCCATATTTTTTCTTCTCTTCTCCTCTCTTATTTCACGATTTTCTTCTTCTTCTTTCTTATTAAAGACCACATTTTGTCTTAGTCTCCCCATTTTCCCCTTCATTTAACTTGTCCTTTCTATTTTACCCCTTTTTTTGTCCCTTATGTCTAATACACTAACTAATTCTAACATCTCCATTTAATAAGGTACCCTAATTTCTATTCATACTTGCTAAAGTGACTGAATTCTAAGAAAATAAATAGAATAAATCAATAAATAAATAAACAAATAAATAAATAAAATAAAAGAAAAAATTTTGGGGTCCAACATAATAGATACCTTAATTTTTTATGATCAGTATATATCTGGAATGTCTCTCCATATAGATAATGTCTCCAAATCTTCAAAGCAAATACTATTGGAGCAAGCTCTAAATCATGTACTGGATAATTAAACTCGTGAGACTTGAATTGTCTTAAAGCATTTGCAATCACCTTGCCATACTGCATTAAAACATATCCTAACTCCTAGTGTGAAGCATCACTATATACCACGTAACCTCCAGTTTTAGATGGAATAGCTAACACCAATGCTATAGTTAACCAATGCTTTAGCTCCTTAAAACTCGTCTGACATTTATCATTCCATCTGAACGGTACATCCTTTCTCAGAAGTTTTGTTAAAGGGGCTGAAATCAATGAAAACACCTCGACAAACCTTCTGTAATATCTGGCTAATCTAAGGAAACTCTGGATCTCAGACATATTTCTTGGAGCTTCCCACTTCATCATTGCTTCTACTTTCTTTGGATTTACCTATATGCCTTATCAAGACATTATATGACCCAAGAATACTATTTGATTAAGCTAAAATTCACACTTACTGAACTTAGAATACATTTGCTTCTCTCTTATTATCCGTAGTAATAACCTCAAATGCTCAGCATGTTCTTCTCTACTTTTCAAATACAACAAAATATCATCAATAAAAACAATCACAAAATGATCTAAACAAGGTTGGAATACCTTATTCATCAAAGACACAAAAGTTGTTGGGGCATTTGTCAACCTAAACAGCATCACTAAAAACTCAAAATGTCCATGTCTTGTTCTGAATGCACTCTTCGGTACATCAACCTCTACTATCTTTAACTAATAGTACCTTGATCTCAAGTCTAGCTTAGTGAATACCTAAGCTCCTTGCAACTGATCAAGTAAATCATCTATCCTTAGTAACGGGTACTTATTCTTCACCGTCACCTGATTTAGTTGCCTATAATCAATACACAGTCTCAGAGTCCCATCTTTCTTCTTCACAATTAAGACTAGGGCTCCCTAAGGCGACACACTTGGTCTAATAAAGCCTTTACCCAACAACTCTTATAACTGAGCCTTAAGTTCCTTCAGTTCTACAGGTGCCATCCTATATGGAGGAATAGATATAGGAGCAGCACCTGAAACAAGGTCTATAGGGAACTTTGTTTCCTTACCTGGGGACAAACTAGATAATTCAATGAGAGACATATCTAGGAAATACATAATATCAAGAATATCTTGTACTGTCTGCTCAGTACGGGTAGCAATTATGTAAACCAGATAATCCTCGCATCCACCTCGAATCAATCTCAAAGCATTCATTGACGAGATCATTCTAGCTGGCACTACTTAACCAACACCTTGAAATATTGCTTTGGACTAGTTAGGAAATTTAAGAATTACCTCCTTAGTAGAACAGTTCATTACAACCCTATAAGCAATGAGCCAGTCCATCCCTAAGATAAGGTCTATCTTAATTAACTTTAATGTTGTCAGATCAACTTCTAATTCTTCGTGATCAACCTGTGTCATACACCCTTTACACACGTCTCCTATCACTATAGTACTACCTATAGGTGTACTCACCTCTAATCAACATTTCAACATTTTTATATCACAATGCAATTTAGATGCTAGATGCAGTGTAATGATTGAATGTGTAGATTGTAACACCCCACTCCCGCAAGACCCAAACCCAACATCAACAGTGACATCCGAGTTCGTACCCCGCGAGGGTGGCATGTTATAGCACTCGATCATTCAAATTTCAGTATAATTTTTTTAAAACAATAACATAAAATGCGAAAATTTGATAACCAAATCGGCCCATTTTATTTTATAACCATTTTCAAACATAACAATACAATCAACAAAATTTTTGATAGCCATTTGGGTCCATTACAAAATATAAACATTTCCAACTCCCAAAATTATTACAGACCGTAATATTTAATTTCAAAGATACAAAAATTTGCGGAATACACAATTCAGTAGAAAATAAAGGAATACAATGCAGACGCGAGCTGATCCCGACCTCTATCCCTCACTTGCATGCAATAGGTATACTCCCGTTGCCTAACGGGGTATTCTTCTGAGTCCTGAAAAATAGTTGCAAATTTTGGGTGAGTTTTGCGAACTCAATGAGTGACCATCATCGATGGCTCATCCAATCACATAAATCATAATTCACATAAAACATACATTACGCATTCCACATTATTTCACACTTCACATTCACTTAACACTTCGTATTCATTACACCTAATCATTCATATTATTCATATGTCGTTTGTATGAGACCCACTTTCAATTTGTTACTTTGTTGTGACCGAGTGCCTAAACTGTCTCATATAAGGCTCATTAAAACTGTCCCATATAGGGCTCATTAAAGCCTAAGGCTCTGAATCACTTTTGAGCTCGAGGCTCTTTTTCACACGTTGAGCTTTAAGCTCTGATCGGTGGCTACTCTGGTCACAACAGCCATTATATTTCATGCATTCATGAAATGAAATGCATCACTTACATTTGCATATTCGCAGTCACTCACATTTACATAT
>JAOQML010019353.1:0-11788 GCA_027568935.1 Erythroxylum urbanii | reverse complement strand
CAACCCACATCTTTCAACTCCCACATCCATTAACAGTACAAGATACATCATTTGAAAGCTATGAAAATCTTCTATAATTTTCAAGAAGGCTACTTATTCCACATCAACCCTCACCTCCCCAGCTTGCCCTCGCGACCGTCTCGCGATCACGAGTAGCCGCGAGTCTATGCTCTCAAAACCTCATAAAACTTCAAAAATTCATATCTTCTTACTCAAAACTCCAAAATTTGTAAATTTGGTATCAATAAAAAGTTAAAAAGAAACCCTACTACTTTTCTGAAGGATTCAAAACCCAATTTGGTCTCTAAGGGAGTCAAAAATCACTGCAACAAGGTATTGATCCTAGAGCTCCTAAGGTATTGATTACTCTTTCGCAGGATCTAATCAATTAACCTTAATTGAATTTGAAAATTCCAGATTTGCAATCTCTCAATTCACAAACCTATCCCTAACGTTTTCAATTAAATTTGAAGCTATCTAACAGATAGTTAAGTTCTCAAACAAGATCTCTCTTTATCTCTCTTCAAATGATTATTAATTTGATCATTGCTGGACTATTAAACTGCTAACTCTCATTAGACAATCTAATATGGTTACTTTTGACTCACTCTCTCAAATTATTGTCAAGTATAAGCATGCACAATTATCACAAACACCAAAATATGTATTGAAATCAACAAGAAGTAAGTTAACAAAATAATTCCAGAATAATTTCTAATAGCGATCTAAAAACCTATAAACTTGATAAACATCAAGAAAATCATATTACATATCAAGGATAATGAAAGAAACTAAAAGGAAAAAAGAAAAAAAACTATTTAACGCTCTGATTTGGAATGCTTGAATTTTCTAGATTTTCTTCTTGATCTCTCCATTTTGATTCAATTTGATAGGTGGATGTTTTTTTATTTCTTTCACATTCTTAAATAGTACTTTTGGGTCCTAGGGTTTTTTCTAGGTTTTCCCCACTTCATTCGGTTCCAAAAATACCCCCAAACTCTAAAAGATAAGAAAAAAATTGCGCCTAGAAAGTGTCATAATGATCGTGACATGGGTGTCACGATCATGCTTCTGGAAATTCCTTTTTGTCATGATTGTAACATAGGAGTAATGATTGTGACTTGCTTCATTCAACCTCCATCTTCTTCATTCTTCAATTCCCTAGTTTCCATCACTTACAACACATCAAACGCCTCTTCAAACATAAAATTAAGATCTAATTCTTACTCTAAACCAAATAAACACTCAGAATATATATAAACATTAACAATAACATAAATTATAAGCCTATACATATGATAATCATCTAATATATACTTAAAAACACACTTAAAATCTAAGAAAATATGGTATAATTTACACCTATCATTATCCCTGCACTTAAATCTTTTCTTGTCCTCAAGCAAAACTAAAAACATAAAAAAAACATAAAAAACATATAAACACACATTCATGCAATAATACAATAATGTTACAACGGCATCAAACCTTACGGAATTAAATTAACCTCAAACACCATTCACTCAAAATGTGCCAATAACTTATTCCTTTCATGTTTAAATACTTTAATTTGAATATACATATCAATCAAAATATTAACATCCTATTTATATACCTATGGCACTTGTAATCATAAACTTATTATTATTAATCAATTGAAAAGGCAAACTATCACTAAGTAACCTTTCATGAAAATTCTTGCTATTTTTAAAAGATCAGTAGGTTTATCTATTGAAACACTTTTTTTCAAAAGATTTTCTTTGACAACAATATAGTCTGTTGACAGAAAGGCAAACACCTTATCATAAATGTCTCCAGTTACTCAACTAGGTTAGGTTTTTTATTTAGCTTGGTTGGTGCGTCATTTTAGCCTTTTGACTCGAAGACAAACAATTTGTCTTGAATACCTCTGGTCACTCAGCTATATCATAACTCTCAAATGACTATCAGCTTTATTCTTAACCCAATTTTCTTATAAAGGGCCAGTGGAATAGTTATTTATTTAACACACCTTTTTTTTTACTTTATCCTACTTGATTTCTTTCTAGTCAATCACTCTCATGAAAGTGTACTAATAACGTTAACAAATTCAATTGACTATAATTATAAATGTATACGAACAAAAGTTATAAAGTGAAAGAATAAGTGTCATATCCTAGTTAACACACATATTCATCCCAAAGATACTTAAAACATAAAATTTATAAGCTACCATGCCTATACAATTTAAATGACCATGTTCAAAGCTAAACTAATTCCATTCAAATTTTGTCACTAACACATTCACACAATGCACACATATCAGCATAATGTTTACACTATGTCAACCAAATCAAAAAACTAACTTAATACAAATGCTTATTTTCACACATATGTATGATATGCAAAGTATACACATCCCTACACTTGAACAACACATTGTCCTTAATGTGAGAAACAAAACAACACATATAAAGATAAATATATAGCAATAAATAAAAAGTTAGAGCAAGAATACTTACAGTGCTTCGACAGTGAAGATGTTGGTGATGATTTTTGGAGAGACTTTATACCATAAAATTCTACCAATTCACTCCCTAAAAAATAAATAAAAATAAAATGAAATGAAAAGTAATAACAAAATAAATTAATAATAAAATCTATCCTAAGTCTTGGGTTGTCTCCCAAGTAATGTTTAGCTAACGTCATTTTCTTAATGTATTCTTCCTTCCATACTTAACCTGGGTCAATTATGAGTAGTTTGCATCTGCCTGTGTTCCTCAATTTCAATTTCGTAGCCTATAAATAAGCTACATATTGCAAGATAATAATAAAGACATAATTGATCAAACTAAGAAAACCTAGTAAGTTTAGTAATGTCCTTTTTTGTAACAAACTGTCAATAAAAAAAGGGAATTATAAAACTCCCTGAATTTTCAATTGAATCTATTAATTTGTCATATAAGACGGTGAACTACTCCTGTTTTTCTTTAATCACCCTTTCCCCTCTTCTTCTTCTATTTCTTAAATAAAGACTTCCTTATATTCTTCAAATTCAATCCATGCTATCATCTATTCTTCTTCCTTTGCTACTTCCTTTTTTTCAGCAAAGACTTCCTTATATGCTTCATGCTCTAAGCCTGTCGTCATCTGTTATTCTTCCTCTCACTCCTTTAAAGATTCGAATACATCAATTCTTATAAATGAGTTGCCCTCCTTCAGATTCTTTAATACCTTATTCATATTGAATTTCACTTGTTCATCACCAATCTGAAGGATGAGGTTGTCTTCATGGACATCTACTAAAGCTTTTCTACTGTTCAAAAATGGTATGTCAAGAATCAATGAATAGTTTTGATCCTCTTTAAAGTCTAGCATGATGAAATCCACAGGAATGATAAACTTGTCCACTATTACAGGCACATTTTCCACCATGCCAAACGGTGTCTTTATTAATTGATCATCTAACTAAATAAACATAGAAGTTGGCTTCGCATCGCCTAGCCCCAATTTCCTAAAGATTGAAAAAGGTATAAGATTTATACTTCTGCCTAAATCACATAAGCATTTAGAAATCTCTAAATTACCAACTACATAGGGTATTGTAAAACTCCTTGGATCTTTCAACTATGAGGGCAAGCAGGTGGTAATTAATGAGTTACAGGTTTGTCATGGCTATCATTTAATTATCATCCCAAGTCTACTTGCTTGATATTGTCTTTAAGAGACTTTGTGTACATGGGTGTGCTCTTTAAAGCTTCCATAAAGGTTAATGTAATTTACAATTTCTTCAACTTTTATACGAACTTTACAAATATTATATCCAATTTATTCTTATGAAGTCTTTGTAGGAATGGAATTTTTAGTAGGTAAGGCGAAGGATGAACAAAGGGAGGGTCCTTATTCTTAGTTTCATCCATTTTCTATTTCCTTTTGTCTTTTACAATAAATGGTTTAGCTTGTTTTTCCATTGGTTCTTCTAGCTTTTTCCCACTCTTAAGTGCGATAGCCTTAAATTGCTCTCTTGGATTTACTTTTATGTTGCTCAAAAGGCTTCCCACACTTCTTGTACATATTTCATTGACAAGTTGACCCATTTAAACCTTTAGGTTGTGAATGGAAAAGACATGATCTTTCGCTACTCAAATTTTCCTTCTGTACTTGTGAGCTTGTCTAATTTTGAATCCTATAAATTGGACTCATCTTGTGAAATTTCAGTAGGCCTTGAGTTACCATTTAAGTCCATGCATTTTTAGACCAAAAGAAATTCGAGTAGTTCTGCCACCTAGGATTGTATATGTTTCAGTAAGGATTAGTACCTCCCTGACCAACTTATGCTCATATGAAGTTGAATTGTCACACGTTGTTGTTTTCTATGAGGAAGCAATCAGCTGTAATATGGCTTTCTTATCTGCATAGATTGAATCTGTTCTAAATTACTTTTAATAGAGAGAAAGAGGCAGCTATCAGGCTCTTCAATTGCTTGGTGAGGTTATCGATCTTAGCCTATAATACTGTCACCAAATCCATAGCAATCATTCCTTTTGGATCTGAAAAAATGGACTGTTGTTTACTTTGTTCCAATGTCAAAAGACAACTATTGTTCGCTATCTCTTCAAACAAATCGTGTGTTGCTTGTAATGGTGGTCATATAAGTCCTTGATGATAAGCGTTGAACCTACATGAAATCCACAAGGGTCATTTGTTCTCTACTAGGGATGAGATTTAAACAATTTCACAAGCATAAAGTATATATATATATATATATATATGTTGTGCTCTTTTTTTTTCATGAGTATAAACTTGTAACAAACTTACCACTATATAATGAAATTTTTTATGCAACTGTTTGTTGGCATACAATAATGCTAAAATATATTATCAATAACCTTGATTTAAGAATCACACTATAGATGAGATTCTGTCTTCCCTAATATATGGAATTAGGGAGAAACTACTCTGTTTATCAAATAAAGTAAATCCTAACCTAGTAGCCTCATGGAGAATCAACTAGTGCAAACAATCAACCAATAATAATCAGAAGTAAGAGACCATTTAGATGACTGACAAACAGGTAAGCTAAGTAAGGTGGTGTAGTCAGGATGAATCCATCTCTATGGTGAGACCTTTGATGAAATTCATCAAAAATGGTGAGAACTAATTTTATGCATCAACAAATATTTTAAGGCTTACCTTATATAGGTGGATGCTACAGTAGATAAGTCAGAAGATAGAAACCCTAACTTGGGTATTCCTTGTTGGAGGCTTAGGCTGGATGAAGGACTTTCCCATGTTAGTAAAATCTCTAAAATTGATGGGTAAAACAGAAAGTGGTAAAGATTACTAGAGTACCTAGATGAGTAAACGCTTGATGAACTTTGTAGCAAGATGAGTAAGTGTTTGATGAACTTTGTAGTAGAGGCAAAGACTTTGTATAGATTGTCAACTCGTTCATTAAAAATCAAAGGAGTTGAGTGCCCTCTGGAAGAGGAGGATTCAAGGTTCCGATTACCTCAAGGCATGCAATCAGACATTAGAGGGGAATAAGGAGATGAATCCCTAATTTAGGAATCCTTTGTCTGGATGCTTTAACAGACTTAATGACTTCACTATTATTGTAGCTCTTTATTTCTATCTCTACTGTGTCTTTATTTGTTTCCCATAGCTACGTCGTTTTGTTGGCTAATGGCGTTCTCTGGTTCTTACCCTTCTTTTGTAAAGATGTTTAAGTCATAATCTAATTCTTTTCTTTACTTTTTTAAAAAAAATCACTATCTCAGAAAGTAATAAATAATGTAATAACAATAATAAATAAATTATATAGGATAATAAAATTTTAATTTTCTTCTTTATTAAAAATGCACTCAATTAGTAGTTGCATGATTAACTTTTTACAACTATAAGACCCCAAAAGTGATTCAAAACAATTATGAGGATCATTAAACAATTCTTTAAATTTTGAGTTTACCATATTATAATACATTAACATTAGCATACTGAGCTTCTGCTACATACTCGACACTCGACATACTGTCTAGATGTCTGGAGCTTGTGCAATTCGTACACTTGACTTTAACCCTTATGGAACATGTACATCCTCCTTCTGTATGCTCCAATTGTCCATACGTATGACGACACATTTTAGACAACTAAAGCACGTCTCTTTTTTTTAAAAGATAAAATAAGAATTTCGTTAATAAAGAGATACAAAAACATATATAGACATACAAAAGGGGGGTTAAGTTGGCTACATTAAGGTTAGAAGACTTCGAAAATAAATTTTTCAGAAAACTTGATGATCTAGTAATATTACAAAAAAAAAAGAAAATTCAGGCTATGTTTTGCAACATGAGGATCTCGTGGACATTATGTAGAGTCTCAAAGATAAGAAGGGAGATGTCTTTTCTCTTAGTTTCAAACCTTCGAGCACTTTGTTCCTTCCAGATGATTTGCACATAAAAGCCACCTGCTAGGGAATAGACCAGTTTCGGTGCAAAGTGGAACTAACCATTTAAATGTCACTGCAACAACTTCCCAAAGACGTTTTCTGATCGTAAACATAAAGAAGAAATGGTCATGTGATTCTTGAATCCTATTAGCAGTAATAAGAAGGTTTTGAATGGCTAGCCAAAGGAGAAAGGTAGTTTTGGAGGAATGTTATTATTCCATATAGTGTGAGACCACTCCACTACTGGTTTCTAAAACCGTAAAAGCTATCTCATGTGTTTATTTGACAATTGATGGGTTGGTTGATTATGCCATAAGAATGTATCATATTAGAGTGAGTTAAGATTGTGTGGAGGTTGTAAATGGCTGGGACATGCAAGAAAACACTAGCTGTTTATAATGATAAAAGAGTTTATCTTTATTTGCAGTGGGATATCAATCGAGCTTCTTGGTGATTCTGAGAAATGGATAAGGGGTCCTCTTCTTGACCACTTATCAAACCATAAGGAGGTATGTTTCCTGTAACCAATGGAACAAGACATAGCATCCTCAACTATGTGTCTTAATTGGAGAAGCTAATTTAGGAAGAAAGAGTGTCAAGCTTTTTTCTTAATTTCCCATATGCTTTTTCCTTTGAGGAAGTACGAGTAAAGCCATCTAAGCCATAGGGAATGCTTGTCTTCAAGGATCCTCTAAAATCACTTCAGTAGGAGTGTTTGGTTGATGAGTTTTATTGCATATATTTTTAGCCCTCCTTCGTGTTTTGGATAACAAATATATGCCCATTTCACCTTGGCACTGCCTTTTGCACCATTTGAGTATTCCATAGAAAATCCTTGAAAGGCCACTCAATTATCTTATGACATGTTTTGACAGAAAAATATGTGAGCTCCAATAAATGTGCAGGGAGTTTAACACGGATCTATGAGTTATAACTTCCTTGTAAAAGATAAAGATTTGTTAACCCATTCACTTCTACACTTTCTCTATAAGAGGGTTGCATTCTCAAAAAGTTAGTCTCCTTATTGACACAGGGAGACCTAAATATATTAGTGAGGGATCCTTTGTTGTCATTCCCATGAGAGAGGCAATTTGTGCAGCCATTTGCGATGCTTTCTTAGATAGTATGAAATGACTCTTGTTAAGATTAATCTATAAACTCAATGATGTCTTAAATTTGTGCAATGCACGCATATAGCTGATGATCGAGGCTATAGTTTCACTATAAAAGAGTAGTAAATCTTCAATAAAAGCAAGGTTAGTGAAACCAAGTTTTTTGCATTTCGAGTGATGCTTAAAATTAACATTCGAATCCACTTTAAGCTTGATTAGAGAATTCAAAGCTTCCATGCACATGATAATAGGGTAAGGGAAAGAGGATCCCCCTACCTTAAACCTTTCCCAGCTTTGAAAGACAAGAATGGGCTGCTAATAATAAAGATGGAAAAAATTGTCGTAGTGATACATTCCTTAATCCAACTAATGAAGATTCTTGGAAAACCATATATTGCCAACAGATCCCATAGAAAATTCCAGCAGAAACCATCATAGGCTTTGTGGAAATCTATCTTGATGGTGCAGTTTGTTGTTGAGTTTGCTCTAGAGTAGCCTTTAAGGAGTTTTTGCATAATTAATATGTTATCTCTAATCTGTCTGTTGCTGATGAAAGCCACTTGATTGTCACTAATAAAAGGTGTGATCACTCTCTTCAATCTTCACGTCGAAATCTTGAAAATTATTTTATAGAAAAGGTTGGTGCAGGAAATCTTGGAAATAATTTTATAGATAAAGTTGGTGCAAGCAATAGGTAAAAAGTCGTTGAAGCTTGAAGGATTAGCACTATTTGGTATCAGACATAGAAAAGTTTTATTAATTTCTTTAAGTAAAATGCTAGTAGAAAAGAATTCCTTTACTACATTCATAACATAAGTACCTAGGATGCCCCAAGATTTTCGAAAGAAAAATCCATTCAAGCCATCAGGACCGGGAGCTTTGGTGCCATCCATGTTGAAGACTGCTTCCCCAATTTCCATGTTTTCCATGACCTTAGTTAATATTTCACTGTCAACTTTTGTAATCTGTCTCAAAGTTAGAGTAGAGAGGTCAACATTTGAACCAGCAGTGATAATGGGAGAGCCTAGCAATTCGCCAAAGAAATTTATAGCAACAGTTTGAATGTCCTCTTGGTTCTGGAGTAGCTGTCCCCCATTAGTAAGGATTAGGCTAATCTGATTCTTGTTCTTATGGGCAAGGATGGAATGAAAGAAGAATTTGGAGCTTCGATCCCCGTCTTTTAACCAATTCACTTTAGCTTTTTGTTGGAGCAAGGAGTCATGATTTTTTTTACTGTTAAATAAGCAGAGAGAGATTGTTTTTCTTGTTCAAATAGTGCAGGGTCTGAGGGAAATAATGGTTAGTGATTGCTACTTCGTAGTTGAAACTCTTAAGGAGTGTAACTATTTTGAGTTCACGTTTAATTGCTTTCATCTACTAAACAAATTGATACTATTTAATTCCTCGAAACATACAACCAACACCTCTTCTATAAGCTGGAAAGAATTCGAGATCTTAAGATAGATAATTATTAAACCGAAAGGATAAACTCAAACTGGTTTTTGAAGCATATTCATAATCTTGATAGAGGTATAGTCTAAAAAAGATTGGAACACTACAAGGCTACTAGGAAATTGAGCCAATCATTTGGCATTCACCAAAGCATGATCTAATTTTTTCCAGATACTCCACCTTGCTGACTATTTGTTGGACCATGTAAATTTATATCCTATATGCCTCAAGTCTGTCACTCCCATTGCATCGATGTAACGTTTAAAATCCCTTGTGTAATTGCAAAGATTACAATTGCCTTAAGCTTATGACCTGAAAAAAATAGAGTTGAAGTCCCCACATAGGAGCCATGGCTGATCCATTCCTCTGTGAAGATTGATTAATTCATGCCATAACAGGGCCCTTTGGAAACCAAAATTACTGGCATAGATGAATCAAGCAACCAGATCAACTTGCTCAGCCAGAAAATACAATTTCAAATGCATAAGCTGATCAGTAGCACGGAGAATTTCCCCTCTTACCTTATCAGCTTTATAGTAAATAATAAATCTCCCGTATGCATGGTGTGCATGGTTTGAAACATGCCACCAATCCTCCCCTGGTATGGTTTGTTGTTCCAGCCTATCTTGTTTTATCTTTGTCTCAAGAAGTCCAACTATTAAAGGATATTCCCTCTTGACGAAATCCCTTAAAGCAATTTGCTTTGTAGGGCAATCCAAGCCTTGGACATTCTAGATTATTATTGACATATTAAAAGGATTTGGGCCCTATTTGGCAATTAGCTGATAGCTTATTAATAAATTCAACCAACTAAAAGTTATTCAATCAGTTATTTATTGGCTGATTAGCCAACAACAAAACAGGGCCTTGGCGGTGGACCTTCAGAAATGGTTTCTAAACCTCGTCGTGATCTATGACATCATCTAGTCTAATTCGGCTAGATGGTGAGTAACAAGTGCTAGGTGAAACATCAAGTATTGAGTAAGCATCCAGTAAACCCCCTAAACGGATGTTATCTACCTAAGGAGCTACTGCATCTGCATGTGAAAAATCTGTTGTCATATCATCACCCATAGGGATGAGCTCACCTAGAAGAGTTACATCTGAGGTATTTCTAGCATTAACATTAGTGGCAAGAATAATGGATGGAGCTATATCTGTGCTTAACAATTCTGTCATAGCTACATGGAGTTTAGGAGGATCAAGACTCCCTGTGTTAGTAGTACTATGTACTGTATCTATTGTCTCCTCACCCATAAGTTCAAAATAGCTACCTATTTTACAAAGTTTCCTAGTGGCTTTCCACGTTTTCCCTTGGTGTTTTAGAAGGGGTTTCCACTGATAAGAAATTGTGATGTTATCCTCCTATAATTTGCCTCCCTCATCGAGTCTCAAAACTAGTATTTCAAATTGAAATTCTTTGTTCAGTGTCACATTTACACATATTTGTGCATACCCCACTCGCTTCTTCTGAGCTGTATGTTCATCAAAATAAAGGGGTGTCCCGGTAAAGCTTACGAGAGGACTCAATCCCTGTGTTGTCCAATATTCCAAAGGAATATTATGGAAATGGATCCATAATGGGATGTTTTGAACTTTAATATCTTCAAACTTGATGCTTGGCTTCCGAGGCTGTAAAAATATAGGTTGGTTCCTGACATGCCAAGGGCCTTCCTCCAAGATTTTGTGAGCGAGAGATATAAAGTGAAAAGTGAACAAAATAAGGTTCTCCTCTATGAGCAAGACATCAGTCAGACCTTTGTTATGCCAAGTTCATTGGGCCCACCTATGGATGCTTAGAAATTGTGGTCGTTTATCGAAGAAAAAACCCACCAATGTAGCTTCCCAACTCTTAGCGCGTTCGTCCAGTATTACAAGTTCTAGATAGACTATGAGCTTCCCATCAATTTCCTTAGGAGGAGTAAAGGTTAAGTTCTCAACTGTTAGATTACTGACAACCTACTTCCAGCTCTTCTGGGGGCTCAAACCAGACGGGTGTTTGATGGCGAGAGGTTCATGTGGTTCAGTGGGATCTTTCGATGCAGGAGGATGGCGAGAGGGTAGAGCTAGGAAATCATTACTCCCAACTGCAGGTGTAGGCTGCATAGATAGCTAAAAAAGGAAGGCAGCGATGAAAGAGGCAAAGGCTGAACAGATATTGGTTCACAGTAGGAAAGAAAGAGAGGGCGTGAAAAGGTATAGCAGCTAGTGACACTGAAATACCCTTGAAGTCCTGTTGAGAAAGAAAGGAAAAATAGTAGGTTCAAACAAAGAAGATGGGAGTAGATGTTGGATCTTGAAACTTTTCTTAGAACATTTCGAGCAGTACATGAGAAGTGTGGATAGGTTCATATTTTGTTTTGGTGATTTTGGTAGTGAGATACTATGAAATGGGCAGAATTAGGGTGAAAGTGATGAAGAACACGTATATATATATATATGTGTACGTATATTCTGTTATTAGTATTCATGATTAATCATGGACTATAATATCTTTATAGATGATATAGAGTTGAAAATGAAGTAGAGAACATGTTCTTGGTATGAGTTATGATAAGGAAAGAGTTAGAAATAAAAATGGCAGTGATCTGGAAAATGTTCACTAAGTATGCTTCGGTCTAGTAGCCATAACTTTTTTTTAGTTGTCTAAATGAGATGATTATTTTCTTGGATTACACTAGAAACATATGGCTACGTTTCTTATGAAGAAATCGAATTTCAATTCTATCTCTAAGAGTTTTAAAATTTCATGAAATTAAGAACTAGGCGCAGTACATTGGTGGATGAATGTAAAATT
>JAOQML010019307.1:0-11792 GCA_027568935.1 Erythroxylum urbanii | reverse complement strand
GTCCACTTTACCCTTCCTTATAAACTTAGGCTCTTTTGATACTTAAGTTACATGCCAAAAATGCCCTCAATTCATTCCTATGCATTTATTTATCATGATCCCAAAAATTATTCTAAGGCAATAATTCAAATCTCATGCTTATTCCATGAACTATTATGCTTAATTTAACGAAAATTTCGGGAGCTAACATGTAATGTGGTAAGGGTTAAGGTGGGTAAAAAGGGTGAAGGGTTTTGCACAAGCATTCGTAAAGTAATAAGTTGACAAAGGGATAACAAAACATAATTCTAAGATACACAAGTATAAATATACTATTACTCCACACTTGTTGATGCTACTAAAATGTTCTTCCTTTTTTCTTCTTTTTTCTCTTTTCTTTTTCTCTTTTTTATTTTATTGAATGAAAGAAACAATGAATAAAATAGCAAATAAATACAATATGATTCAAGAGTAGTATACTCTACTAAGCTTGTGAATGGGTAGGTTAATGGTTTTGGGTTTTAAAATTTAGCGTGTTTTCAAGAAACAAAATGGTTAAGGCTCAACGGGGGTAGCAAGGGATAATAAAAGGTAGGTTATTTAAGCCAAGGGTTAACACAAAAAGGGCCTTAATAATCTCTATTAAGCATGCATCCAGTAGACTTAAATCGATTTAAAGCAAGTTCTGAAGGTAATAACCTAAGGAAGCATCACACAAACAAAGAAATAAAATGACTATAGTTGGAGTCATATAGGCTCAGTCCTCACATTGGTTCAAATGAAAATTCATTATGTATCTCTATACTACCTCCTTGCTCTAGTGTCAAATTGTGAGTAAGCTTATGTAACCAACTATTTTTCATCACTTAACATGATTCACTCTTTACTCAAGTGGCTTAATCCGAGTTCAAGCATACATTCAATCTCATTCCAACTAGCATGACAGAATCTTATGGAAAAACAAATCAAAATGATTTAAGTGCGGTTCCATTACTTAGCACAAAACAACATAAAACAACCTAATATGCCTAAAACATGCATCCTATTTAACAAAATTCAAACAGTGACTAAAACAAACTAAAAAAATATAATTGACAAAGCAAATGTTACCTCCCTACACTTAGAGAACACATTGTCCTCAATGTGACAAGGCAACCACAAAATAATGTAAAATGACATCAAACCATAAAAAGGACATCAAACCAAATAAAATAAATAAAACAATCTAAAAAGTTTAGGGTAAGAAAGCTTATGGAGATTGTGGTGGAGAAGGCATTGGAGAAGGAACTTCAATATTATTCCTTTGCATGAACTTGAGGAATCTCTTCTTCATATACTACTACTCCTTGTGCACTTGTCTCATTTGGGTGCCAAGATCAATAATTTGCAGTGTCATTTGTTGATGATTAGAGGCCATCTAGTCGAGGATTTGTTGGAATCTGTCGACACTGCAGTTGGTTCCTCTTTTACTACTTCTTCTTATGGCTCCAAGGGTGCCTGAGATGTGGATAGTCTGGAAGTGGATGCATCCTTGCCCTTCTTGTTCTTAACGGCTACGGACATCTAAAGATTTCAGAGCTCCATAGAATGGGGCTCCAAACTTTCAGAGCATCTCAAATAAGGGACATCAAAAACATCATATCTAGCCGTATGCACATTATCTACATCAAGAATATAATATAAAGTTAAAGAAATAACAATGTATGACATGTCAAAATAAGAGCTCTTCTTATTAACACAACTCACAATTGATCTAAAAATCTAATAAAGTGTATTTATTTTGATTTTACGATTCATGCACCAAAGGAAGAAAAGTTCCTTAATCGAGCACTTTTTGCTTTTAGTTTTGTTAAAATCCATTAAGCACATAAACTTATGAAGAAGCAAGTGCTCGGTGCTACGAATTAAAGTATTTGGTGCATTCCTAGAGTCGATATTGGTTTCACCTGTTAGAATTTTTCAATAATCATCCACATAAAGTCATTGTGATTATCCAAAACTTTAGTGTTCGATAAATCAAAAAGAGCACAAATGATAGTATAATCAAGTTTATAAGCATGACCAACTATCCTAAACCAAAATGTATCCAATTGTAGTGCACAGTGGTGAAAAATTCGTCAGTTATCATAGGATATATCAGCACATCACAGTGAATTAACCGAACCTAACCAATATTCACAGCCAATTTCTTAATGTTTCACCTTAATCCTAGATTTTCTAATAGCTCAAAATCAAAGTATCTAAGATGCATTAATTCTCTATCCTTAAAGAGGCCGCCATATCTAGTTTACCTTCTCAGAAGACTTGAAAGCACAATTCATCGGTTGGTTTCTAGGCTGCAAGCTTCTTTGTAGCTAGTGTGAGAGAAAAATTTCCAAAAATAAGCAAGAGAGAGGTGAGCACTTTTTTTTTAGAGAGAAAGAGAGAAAATCTTACCAAATCCTTAGATTCTTGAGTGATTAATGTGAAACAAGTGTAAAGGAATGAAAAATTGATAGAGGAAGTGAATAAAAGACCGAGATTTGAGTGAAAGATGAAGGATTGGAGAGGTTGGGAGAGTGGGTTTCGTGTTTTCTAGAGAGAGATGGTGTAAAAAATTGAAGAACGAAGAAAGAAGAAGAAGAGGGGAAATTTAAAATTTTTTCGGATGGGGCTTCTTGATCGTGGGAATCCCTATCATTCCCATGCTGGTGGGATGGGTTAACTCTCCAAAAACCTTCTGGAGAGCTTTCCCACAGTCATGGGAAACAACCTCATTCCCACGGTCATGGGTTAAGGCTCTAGAAACATTTTAGAGAACCTTTTCACGATAATGGGAAACATATCAAGTCCCATAGTTGTTGGTTACTCTAATTTTGCCAACTTCTTAACACTGTTTCAAGCTTAGCATGCATTCTCAACATTTAAACAGCTTGCAAACACATCAAAATCACCCAACCAAGAAGCAATTTGAAGTCAAAACAAGTTAAAACTCAAACAAAATCCAAATAAACACCAAGCACATTCAAATCAAACATAATCACAACCAAATAAATCAAGCAAACAAATAAACAAGGATAAACAAAGGAATAAAATTCCATGGGTTGCCTCCTATGCAACACTTCTTTTAACGATGGTAGTTTGACGCTCTCATTGTGCTTAAAGTCGTTCAAATGAATGGTGCGATGGTAGTGTTAGTCATTGATCTCAAAATCTACATATGAGTTACCATGCTATGGATTCCACCTTTCTTGTGATTCTCCTTCCTTCGCCTTTTTCTACACGATCATTTCTTTTTGAATGCATTCCTAGGATCCTCAATATCTTCCCATTGTCCTCAAGGTTCAGTTTCCTTGATATTATTTGGAGATAAAGGAGAAATGTTGTCTTTCTTTCACACTTTAAAGGTTATTTGATGCTTTCCTGCCCTCAGAGTTAGTTCACCCCCATTAACACCAATTATTGAGTGATAAGTGGTCAGGAACAGTCATCCAAGGATTATAGGGGTTTCAACTTCTTCTCTAATATCCAATATATAGAAATCTATGGAGAAGATAAATTTATCAATTTGTACTTGCATGTTCTTAATAATCTCCTTCAGTTGATGAACTGTTCTGTCAGCCTTTTTACTAACATCTTTATGGGTTCTAACTTCCTAACCCCAACTTCTAACTAAAGGTATAGGGCATCATATTAATACTTGCTCCCAAATCTATAAATGCCCTGTCTATGTTGACTCTATTAATACTGCGAGGAATGTAAAAATCCCCTAGGTCCTCTTTCTTCTGTGCTATGTTAGGGTTTCCTTTCGTTATGTGCTCTTTAACCTTCTTCTTGATTGGCTCCTTTAATGTGAGCCTTGTTTATAGTTATTCCGTTATGTCCTCAACCTTTTTTTATTGAACCTACTTAAAATTCCTCGTTGCCCTACTTGAAATTGACTTCTGCTAAGCTAAAATAGGATATGGAATTTTAAGTTGAGGTTCCTTGATTGGCTCAATTACAAGTTAATTTTGGAGGAACTTTATAATTATTTGTCCTTTTCCTTTATTTCCGTCTTCCTTTATATTTTCAAGTTCTTTTTCCTGGGTCTAAATGATGGCTATGATTCATTCCTTTAGGTGAGGCTCGGTATTGCTTAGTAGAATACCTGCACTTCTAGAAGACAAAACATTAGCAAGTTGACCTACCTGAACCTTCAAATTGTGGATGGATGAGGCATGGTTCTTCACAATCTGATCAAACTTTGCCTCCATCCTCTTTTGACTTTCGTCCAAGCTAGCAAACATTCTTTTTTAGTTCTCTTCTTGAGTTGCTAGTTTGGACCCCAAAATATCCATCAACTTGTCCATTTTGCTCTCCATCGATCCAGGTCGATCTTGTTGAAATCTAGGAGGTCCTTGCGGTCTTGCTTGGCCATATGTATTGCTAGTACTCCAAGAAAATTTTGGGTGGTTTTTTCACCCAAGATTATAAGTGTTTGAGTAAGGATTATTACCTGATAGTTGTGATTTGCACAATGTTTTAGTTTAATTTGTTTTGTATTAAGTGTTAATTTGAGTGTTTAGGTAATAAATGTGTTAATTTATGTGCTTAAGTGTTTTTATGGGTTAGTATAAGTATTTGAGCTTAAATGTTATGTTTTTGAGATACCTTGATGTGTTTGTTAGTACTTTAGGGCCAACATCAAAGAACTGAGGAGTTTTGGAGACTTTCGGGCCAAAATTATGGCCCACGATCGTGGCATAATAGGCCATGATCGTGACAGAGAAATGTGAACCAAACCATGATCGTGGCTTGAGGGACATGATCGTGACAAAAAGACTCCACCACATCCCTTAATCGTGGCATTTATGCCATGATCGTGACAGAGAGGTTAGATGTTGGCCATGATCATGGCCTGCATCGGGCAAACACGCAAACAAAAGGAAAAGTCAAGTTTTGAGGGATTTTTTAACCGTTTCGATCCTGAAAAACCCCTAGGGTTGCCAAGGTATTAAAAGAACATGAAGAATACATAGAAGGAGCTTTTGCATTAGCCACATCCCGAAAACCTTAGAGAGCTTATTCGAGAGATTGGGAAAGGAAAAGATGGAGGAGAGACACGTAGACGAAGCCTATGTGAAGTACTTCCTAGAATAGAAGATTTCCCATCATTGTTGCCTCCATCAATCTATTCCAATCGTATTTTCCAACTTTGTTTTCAATTTTATTGATGTATAGAATTGAGATAGTTGTTGAGTGTATATTCGTTGAATGTTGAGATATATTTATACTCACCTTTGGAAAATTTTTTTTGATATTAATGAAAGTTGATTGATTGCATTTTATTAGTTTATCTGTGATTTGATTTCTACACTTAATAATTCGGTAATAAATTAAGAGGGTGAATTAAGTGGAAATCATTAAATCGTGCTGACGAGAGTTAGGTAGTTTAATAGACTAAGAATTGAATCAAATCGATAAAATTGTGTAACGAGAGATCGTACATAGGTTTTTGATAGGTTATTGGACAAATTCATATCTAATTTAGGTTTTGGATAAATTGTAAATCAAGAGGTTGCAATTCGATAATCTAAATTAGGGTTAAAGATTATAACTTGAGAGAGAGTAATCCACCCTAAGACCGTCTAGATCCAGTAATTCAATAATTTCATAATCAATTAGGTTTTCATTAAGGTTGAATTAAAATCCCCTTTCTCTCAATTGGTAGTTCCTAGGATGATTCTTGATTTGGTTGTTCAATTGCTATCTTGTTTATTATTTTGAATTTAATTCTTGACATTGATTGTTTGATTGAATAATTTTCTACCTTAGTTGTTTATTTTGAATTATTACAAATTTTTGTTAAGCCCTAGATTTTAAGATTAGATTATTCCTCCACATGGGATCCACACCTTAGATACTACACAAACGACCTATACGCTTATGAAAAACTCGAGGTTTAAAAATATTAAAAATTATCATATAGGAATTTGTGATCAAATTTTTGGCATCATTGCTAGGGAGGTGATAGTTTAATTCTATAGTTAGTTTTTAAATTTTGTTTTTGTTCTTTCGTTTTATTATAGAATTCATGCTCTTGCATGAACACAAGAGTCACGAGAGTGTAGTAGAAACTTTAGATTTAGATATCAATCGATTATAACAAACCCTTAGGAAAGCTCGACGAGAAGAAGAAGAGATCGAGAAATCAACAATGACCGAGGAGTTTAAATAAAACATGGACCACGGAGCAAACCAATGATGGCAACAGAGGACCCTGATAGACTTCATGAGACCAGGGTTCAATGCAGCAAATCAAGGATTAGCTAGACCGCCTATTTAAGCAACCTCATTTTATATTAAACCAACACTTCTCAATATGCTTCAGCAAAATATGCAATTTTATGGATTAGAAAATGAGGACCCAAACGCACACATCATAAACTTCCTCAAAATTTGTGATACTTTTTGGTATCATCAGATGTTAAAAAATGTGGTTCGAATCAGACTATTCCCCTTTACCTTTAGAGATAGAGCAAAGATTATTTAGGAAATCACCAATTTCCAGCAAGGTGATGGGGAAGCAATCTACGTGGGAAAGATATAAGGATTTGCAAAGGAAGTGCCCATACCACAACCTACCCAAGGAATTCCTGTTTCAAACTTTCCACATTGGAGTGAACCCACCAACAGGAGGCACAATCGATGCAGCTTTAGGAGGATCCTTGATAAGGAAGACAGTCGATGAAGCAGAGGAGTTGATAAAGGAGATGGCAAGCAATAGCTATTTATGGATGACTGAGCAGGGTAGGTAACTTGTAACCTTCAAAGAGCAACAAGGAATCATCGTAGTCGATCAAATGACAAAGATGCAAGCAAAGATTGACAACTTGACGTGACAGCTCAATAGCATAAAGACGTCGTCCTCAGCCCAAGTAAAGGTCGTACAATTGACATGTGAGCTCTGTGGCTAGATAGACCATGATACCATGAACTATTATTTGATGAAAGAAGGTGATTCAGAGCAAGTAAATTACATGGGGGCACAATATGGACGATGAGGGGGAAACAATCCTTACTCTAACACCTACAACCCTGGGAGGAAGAATCACCCCAACTTCTCCTGGATGAACAATGCTAGAGGACAGTTCAGGCCTCAAGGATAATCAGGCTTCCAACAAGATAAAGTAAGTTTGATGGAATCTAAGTTGGACAAAATTTTGGATAAGATTGGAGGCATGAAAGATGCACATAGGAGGCATGAAAGAAAATTTGAGCAAGTAACAAAGAACCAATTCTTGTCTATACACAATTTGGAAGTCCAACTGAGCCAATTAGCGGAGGCAATATCTACTCAGAATATTGGAACTCTTTCAAGTAATACCAAGTCTAATCCGTAAGAACTGATCATGGATATCAGTCAATCCTAGAATAGAGAACCTGAAGAGGAGAAGGAAGAAGGAGATAAACGAGAAGGTCAAGAAATCAAGGAATTCCTTCTAAGTGAGCCCGTAATCGAGCCAATCAAGGTAACTCGATTTAGATTTCCATTCCCTATTTTTGCTCAGCGGGAGTTATTTACAAAGAGGGCAGTCAGAAATTTAAAGGAGATTGAATCAAACAGGGTCAAGGAAGTGACAAAACAATTACAAAAGAAGCTCACATTAAAGGAATCTATTAAGAAGAAGGTTAAGGAGCAAATATCAGAAGAGAACCCCAACATCATATAGAAGAAGTAGGACCCAACGGATCTTTATATTCCCCACAGTATCAACATAGTCATTATAGGCAGGGCATTTGTGGATTTGGAAGTGAGTATAAATATGATGCCCTACACCTTTAGCCAGAAGTTGGGGTTAAGAGAGTTAGTACCCACGAAGATGTTGGTAAAGACGGCTGACAGAACAGTGCATCAACCAAAGGGGATTATTGAGGATGTGTTTATATAAGTTGATAAATTTACCTTTCCTACAGACTTCTTCATATTGGACATTGGAGAAGATGTGGAGACCCCTATGGTTCTTGGACGTCTATTCCTGGCCACTGCTCGTTCAATCATTGAGGTTGATGGGGGTAAGCTAACTCTGGGGGTAGGCAACGAGCAAATAACCTTCCAAGTTTCAAGGAAGGACTATAGTTATCCGTTACCTCCAACGAACATCAAAGAACCCGAACCTCGAGGAGAATGGGAAGATATCGAGGATCCTAAGAAGGCATTCAAGAAGAAGCGCTCCTGTAAAAGAAGGTGAGGAAAGGAGAATCATCAGGAAGGTGGAAATTGTAGCATGGTAGCTCAGGTACAAATTGTGAGATTGGTGATGACACTACCATTACACCATTCATTTCAACCAAAATGAGCTTAAAAGAGCATCGAGCTACTAACGTTAAAAGAAGCGCTGCATGGGAGGCAACCCATAGAAAATTAGTTTTGTTTATTATTTTTGCTATAACACTTGAATTCGATAGCTAGGATTATTTTTGTTTTCGAATAAAATCAAAAAGGAATAGGATTTCAGAATAAAGTGGATGATTTATTAAGTAAGAAAAAAAAGATAGGTGAAAAGGGCCATAAAAGAATTAAGAAGTGAATTTGAAAAGATTGTGAAAAGAGCACAGAAGAAAAATAAAGTTGGTGGAAAACTACAAGCCCCGATCGTGGCCTGCAACTGAATAGAACAAGGGAGGATGTGTTTTTAAAGGGAAATTTTTACCATTTTACCCTCCAACCACCTTTTATATTCATTTCTAACTCACTTTTTCATTCACTTTCATTTTCACTTTATATCTTTGGACTTCAAGCCTACAAATGCTCTCACTTCTCTCTAAAAATTTCAAACTTCCAAAATTCTTCCAAATTCTACTTAATTCCCAAAAAATAAGTCACGCATTAAACAATCAGCTAGACAGGAGCAAGCAGGATGAAATCAAGTTACGAGATATGGAAGAAGACATAAAGCAGCAGACTTCAAAGTACCCTTCCCGATCTACACAGAGGAGGAAGGTTTTTGTGTCCAGTCTTTAAATGCTAGACAAATAGTAGCTCCCAAATATTTAGATTTTGAAACACTCGATAGGCAAGAGTTGTGCAAGAGAGTAGAAAATTTAGCTAAGAGAATCCAATGGGCCCAATTTATACGTTTCCAATTTCCTGTCTATCAGGAGCTCACTTTAGAAATTTTAACTTCACTGACTTATGATCTTAGGAACCCCAAGGAATTGTGGTTTAGGTTAAGAGGAAAAGCTTATGAATTGAATGTAGAATCATATGCGATATGTTTGGATTCCCTGAATCCTCCATCATCGATCAACATGATGATTTTTCTCTTTCTCAATATTGGAATGAACTCACCGGAGTAGAGTAATTTCATACCAAGAATGCTCATAATAATATAATAAGGTCCCACGAATACTTGTTGTTGTATAAATTCATATGTCAGCTAGTTTTTGATAAAATAGAAACCAACAAATGTTCCACAAAGGAATTATTTATGTTGTGGTGCATGGACCATAGCAGTCCAGTGTGCACATCCACACACGTATTAAATGCTATTGTTGTAGCTTTGTGCAAGAGGAGCAACAATTTAGGAATAGGGTATATAGTGTCTGCCATTGCTGAATATTATGGCATGGACTGGAGTGGGTTAACTGTTCACCTCCCTAACTTCCTAAACCATCACCATTTATGGAGGGTTGAAATCCTTAAGTCCTATAACATGGAACTTAGGAATATCAGCCAGAAGACACATGTCCAAATTAAGGCCAATTAGGCAAGCTCGAGTTCAGTCCCACCGCAGCAAGTAGATGAGGACTCCACTAGTGAAGAGTCCAAAGAAGAGGAAGAACATGGCTGGAAGGAAGTTTTGGATGCAATCTCTGAAACCAACAAGACACTTGCGAAGAACACCAGAATGATGAAGGAGATGGCCCAGACACAATGACACTAGAGCCGGGATATCTGTTAGATCTATAAATATTTCGAGGCTCGGGGCATTCAGTTGTTGCCTCCAACACTATCGCTGCCTCCATCACTATGAGATTTGTGTCTAACCAATTTTTATTATTTCAAATTAGTCTTTATTTTTATTCTTATCTTTATTTTTATTGTTATTTACTTTCTGTTATTTAATTCATATTTCTTCTTTTCTTTTATGTGCTTGTTTGTTCCATTCTCACATTGAGGACAATGTGTTGTTCAAATGTGGGGAGGGTCACTATAAAAAACCATAAATTAGCAGTGAAAACTTACCAACGAAACAAATACTATAGCTAATTAGAGACGAAAAGTCAATACCTGATGGTAAAACTATTGTGAAAAATTCAATTTTACGACAGACAAAATTTTTGTAGGTAAAAGTGGAGGGAAAATATCTGACAAATTTTTTGATGGAATATAGCGACAAAAATGTCATACCTATAGGTAAATTAGGCAAGCATGCTTGCCGTAATAAACTAGCTTTGTGGATTTACAAATGGATATATTTTTTGACAGTGAATGTTTGACGGTATAATTGCATCATCGATAAATTTAGGTAAAAATGATTGGTTCAATAATCAACGTTGAGTTTTATCGACGATAATGTATTATGTCGGTGATTTTTTGACGGTTTGGCCACTCCATCATTAGCTTTAGATTAGTTGTTTAAAAAAATAAAAAATGACGTCTTTTGGTTTAATAATAAACGATGTCATTTCGGTTCGAGGTTAAACTCACCCAAACCTTCCCCTATCATTTCGCTATTTTTTCTCCTGATACTGTTGCACATCTGTAGCTTCTCCTCGCTATCACTGTCGCTCCTCTCCTTCCTCTCCTCACTCATTGCTGTTGCTCACCCACATCATCTTCTTCCTTCACATGCTTTAGTGATTTCTTCTACGTGTTGGTTGAGGTAAGTAAGTTTTATTATTTACTAGGATTTTGTATACTTGGTTGAATTTGGGTATCTGTTTCTAAAATTAAAATAAGTAATGAGAGTAATCTATTACCTTAAAGCATGATATAGACCACTGTAAAAGTTGATTCAATAATACTACCATCATCTAGTTGAGAAGAATCAAACAAGTTTAGCAGAGCCACCGTTATATAATCGTCACCTTTACCATTTTCTGACTGTTGGTTTTCATACAAAGAACTACGGTTATGTATTAAGTTTAGCTTTAGATACCAGAATAAATGTCTCTGGTGGACAGAAAAGAGTAGCAGCAATGGTGATGATTATGTATGTTTAGTAGTTATATCAAACATCAATAGCAATGGTGTTGAAAGAATGGTTATAAGTATCAAAACAAAGGCTAGGAGGAGTATTCTTTGTCTTCTTTGACATTATGCCCTCTAGATGATATTATGAGGTTCATCAATTAGGAAAATAAAGAATAGTATAACTATTGGAGCAAAAATAATATGCTCATGGAAAAGATCATAATCCTAAATATTGATAGTCTTTTGTAACATTTTTTTAGTTTTTTTAAATTATGTGTTTAGGTTCTCATTAATTGGAACATGAGTTTATGCATGATTCTTAGTTGAAATTGATTAAAAATTTAGTGCATAATATGAGTAAGTGAATACTCTACAAAATTTGACTGTGAATTCTAGAAATTTAAGTTTGTTAATTAATTATGCTTTGATTTGACTTGAATGATCATGTGAGAAACTTTAGCCTTTAGGTAACATTTTTATTTTAACTTGAATAACATTTTTTCAAGATTAGATGTAACATATGTATAAGCGTTAAAATGATAAAGACACCTAGGATTTGAGTTTGAGCTAAATTGCCCACCTTTTAATACATTAATCTATTAGTAATCCCCTTTAAGCTTAATTAAAAATTATATCCTTTTTCTTTGTTACC
>JAOQML010019280.1:0-11794 GCA_027568935.1 Erythroxylum urbanii | reverse complement strand
GCATTCACAAATTCAGCATTATCATCTTGACTCAACTTTTCATTGACATTCATGGGTGTAGCTTCTACTTTGCAGTTCAACATATTGAATTTCTTTAAAAGATCCATTGCATATTTTCTTTGTGAAATAAAGATCCCATCAAAACCTTGTTTCACTTCGAGACCAAGAAAATAATGAAATAAACCTAAATCTGTCATTTCAAATTTCTTCATCATACAAGTTTTAAACTAAGCAATAATCAACTCATTAGAACCTATATAAATCATATCATCAATATAAAGACATACCACCAGAAACTCATTTTTACCATTCTTCTTCAAATAAGGCATTGGCTTATTTTCACTTCTTTTAAATCCACTCTCCTGAAAATAGGAATCAATTTTGAAGTACCATGCTCGTGGCGCTTGCTTTAAGCCATAAAGAGTCTTTTTTAACCTGTAGACTTTATCTTCATTGCCATTAGCTACAAAACCTTTAGGCTATTAGACATAAACTTCTTCCTCCAAGTTACCATTCAAAAAAGTATATTTAACATCAAATTGGTAGATTGGCCAATTTAATTAAGCAGCTAAGGCTAAAAAGGTTCTCACCATTTCAAAACGTGCAACTGGAGAAAAAGTTTCATAGAAGTTGACATCTTGCTGTTGAGAATAACCTTTTACAAACAGCCTCTCTTTGTGTTTTTGAATACTCCCATCTGCATGATACTTGGTTTTGAACACCCATTTGAGCCCAATGACATTCTTTCCTTCTGGCAAGCTTACCAAATCCCAAGTTTGATTTTTCTGGATAGTCAATAACTGTTCTTCCATAGCTTTGCATCATTTTTTTCTCTTTTACATCTTCTTTAAAGAAAATAGGATATGAAACAAGCAAAGCAAAAGTAGGAGAGGCATAAATTTCCTGCAAGGATTGTACTTCCTTGGAGGAGTTTCACTTGATAAGCTTGAAGATGATGATTCATTGCTTGTAGGAACAGATGAATTACTACTTCCAAGAGTACCAAGGCTGGAAATTGTTGGTGTTGGATTTAGTGGTGGTTTAATATTTTCTTCTAAAACTTGAATATGCTCCTCCTTATTTTCTTCATTCCAAATCCATGTTGCATCTTCATTAAAAACTACATCCTCGCTGATTGTTATCTTGCCACTAATAGGATTATAAAGCTTAAATGCTTTGGATTGAGAAGAATAGCCAATAAAAATATATTTCTCAGACTTTTCATCAAACTTTTTAGAATAAGTTTTAATCAAAGCATATGCTATACAACCAAAAACCTCTAAGTGGTTTACCGTTGGTTTTCTACCTGTCCAGGCCTCAAAGAGTGTATGATTATGAACAAGTTTTGTAGGAGACAAATTGAGAAGGTACACCATTGTTGCGGCAGCTTTTGCCCAAAAATAAATAGGAAGGCATTTTGCTTGAATCATGCTTCTGGCCATCTCTACCACAGTTTGGTTCTTTCTTTCAGTTACACCATTCTGCTCTAGTCTGTATGGTGTTGTAGTTTCCTAAAAATTCCATTTTCCTCACAAAAAGCATTAAACTCAGTTGAAACAAATTCACCTCCTCTGTCTGTTCGCAATGTCTTTATTAGAAGACCACTGACTCTTTCCACAACTGCTTTAAACTTCTTGAATATGTCAAATGCTTCAGACTTGTTTCTAGAAAATAAACCCAACTCATACAGCTGCAATCATCTGTAAATAACAAAAAATATCGACTACCGCTAAGAGACTATATATTCGTAGGTCCACACAGATCTGCATGCACTAACTCAAGACATTTAGAGGCTATCCAAGCCTTTTCAACGGGAAAAGGCTTCTTACTTTGTTTTTCATAAACATATCCTTCACAAAAAACAGGATTCTCAAGTTTTGACAAACCAAAAACCTTTTTTTTTTCACTCAACAGCTTTAACCCATTAATATTTAAGTGCCCATAATGTAAATGCCACAATTGAGTCTCACTATCACCATTAGCAACCATAGCATAATTCTCAATCATTGAAACTTCCAGTGGAAACATTTTATTTTTAGCCATTGGAACTTTAACAGTAATTTGAACTGAATTTTTTATCTTTAATAATGCAAAAACCATCATCAAACGAAATTGAATATCCACTAATCATCAATTGCCCAATGCTAAGTAAATTATGAGATACGGGAACAAACATCACATTTTGTAAAATCTTAGCGTTACCTTGATTAGTTTTAATGCTAATGGTACCTCTGCCTTCAATGCGAATCTTCTTGTTGTCTCCTAACGTCACATTTGTTTTATCAGACTCATCGACCTCCTTAAATAATGAATTTTTTCCACACATTTGATTAGAACAACTGCTGTCCAAAAACCAAACATCATTATATTGCTTCTTCTGATAAAAAGGGCCATAAACAACTTACTTTCTTCATTTGGTTCCTCTACAAAACTTGCTTGAGTTTTCTCATCCTTCTATTTTTTTTTCCAACAATCAGCCTCTCTATGACCTGGCTTGTCACAGTAGTAACATTTAAAGACCTAATTCTGCCTCTGTTCATTAAATTTGCTTCTACCTCCACCTCTTCCTCGACCTCTTCCACAGATACCACTTCTGCCAATACCACGTCTAGCAACATTTATGTAAATTTCCCCCTTCACCTAAAAGGCTTTTTCTTGATTCTTTTCCTGTGACCTAAGTAACCTATCTTCATGAGCTTGTAAAGAACTCATTAGTTCATCAAATGAATAATTTGATAAATCATGGGCTTCCTCAATAGCAGTAACAATATGTTTAAAGTTTGGAATAAGACTCCTTAAAACTTTTGCAATAACAATTTCTTCAGAAATATCCTCACCATACGATTTCATTTGATTAACAAGAGAAGAAACTCTAGAAAAATAAGTTTGAATAGATTTGTTGCTTTTCATAGACAAAGTTTCAAAGTCACGGCGGTAAGTTTGCAATTTTACCGTAATTACCTTTGAAGACCCTTGTAACCCCTTCTTCAAAATTTGCCAAGCCTCCAACGATGTTGTTCTTGCAGCAATTCTTGAGAAAATTATTTCATGGACGGCTTGTTGAATTAGGAATAATGCTTTGGCATCCTTCCTTTTGGCTTCTTTCAGTCTTTCTTCTGTCTCTTCATCTGGATCTTCTAAGTCCACGAATCCATATTCAACTAGATCCCAAAGATCTTGAGGCCTAAAAAGAGTCTTCATCTTAATACTCCAAAACTCATACTTTTCTCCTGTGAAAATTGGTACGAGTGGTTGTGAAGATGATGAAAAAACATTTGTTGCCATCTTTGCACTTCCTCTCACACTTCTCTCATGTTTCCCTTTTAGTGCCCCAAAAAAAATGTTTTGCTCAATACCCAATGGACCCAAACCTCACGTTTCACTCAATTGCTAATATCGCTATGAAGATTTGATCTATCTCTAATAATAACCACTTAATACATACAATCTATATATTAACTGCATATCTCATCCTATTTAATTTTTCGATTGTTTTCAAATTGTTCCAGCTATACTACAACTCATCTATCCTATAAATTTGTATCTTGCGTTTCAATGTATAGAATATAAAAGTTCACGGTCATTTCCTCCATTATGGTATCAGAACCAACAATATGATTCTTAATCTTCTTCCCCTTCTTTCGTTTCTATCCTCTCTTTTTTTCCCCTTTCAATGGCCAATACCACCATAACGATCCACAATACAAATGATTCCCACAACTTCTTAGTTGACTATATACCTGTCACAAATTAGACTCTCGTTCCAAACCTTGAGTTTTCCTAGGATACTCATTAACTCAAAGTGCCTACTTATGTCTTGATCTTCAATATAAAAAATTTATATTTCTAGACATGTTAGGTTCATTGAGTTCGTATTTCCATTCAAATCCTTACAAACACAATCTCCACGTCCCCAATCCACCACTATTTCTACTTGGATACCACCAATAATAAAAATATAATCTATGACTTAGCCACTCATGCCACCATCTGAAGTTGGTACTCAATTGCAACTCTAATGTGAAACTCCAACTACCGAAACCACATTCAACCAGCAACTTGACAATAATCAACTCCACCAGCACACCACAAGATCCAATCATCCAATGCAAACCATATCTAAAGTTAACATTCACAAACCTATTCAAGAACTCAATCTTCATACCCAACTAACCAAATCTCATGATGTTGAACCTACCACACTAGCTTAAGCTTTTAAGGATCCAAAATGGAGACAGGCTATGTCTAACGAATATAATGCTCTTGTTTGGAATAGGACTTGGGAGCTATTTCCACCTCATCCTACTCAAAATATTGTTGGTTGCAGATGGATTTTTTGCACTAAATGAAAGTCTGATGGTTTTGTTGACAGGTTCAAAGCTCGCTTAGTTGCAAAAGGTTTTCATCAATGTTAAGGAGTTAATTATTATGACACATTCAGCCCGGTAGTCAAACCTACTACAATTTGACTTGTTCTTAGTCTAGCAGTATGTCATGGATAGACTCTTCGCCAGCTTGATGTTAACACTGTGTTTTTGCAAGGTCATCTTCATGAAATAGTGTATATGCATCAGCCTCTTAGTTTTGTGGACCAAGATTTTCCATCGAATGTTTGCAAATTGCAAAAAGCAATATATGGGCTAAAATAGGCTCCGCATATAATCTGTATATTAACCACGTATCTCATCCTATTTAATTTTTTGATTGTTTTCAAATTGTTCCAACTGTACTACGGCTCATCTGTCCTATAAATTTGTATCTTGCATTTCAATATATAGAATATAAAAGTTCATAGTTATTTTCTCCATTAATTGCCCAAAGGAGTGAACTTGAATCTGATACCAAAATGTTGGAAAAAGATGAATAAAAGCAGATATAAACATCAGCGTCCTCCATCAGCTTTCACGGAAGTGCTTCCTACTCTATATTTGATCCTGGGAATGTTGAAAGAGAGGAAGCTGCTAGATTTGTCAGATCTGGTTTTTAGTCTTACGATCTTAGACCTTCTCTCGCCTCCTCTCTCCAGGTACATTTGCTTTCAACGTTTGGGTTAAGAGATCGGTGTTTTTTATTTCAATTTTTAGATTTGTGATTCTTTGATGATGTTGTTCTGTTGTGTTGATCTGATTGACTTCTAGATCTGTCATTTGTTGTATGCTGCTTTGATTTGTTCAAGTTTTTCTTCCCATATTGGTTATGTTTTCTAATTGTAAGTCGGATGTTCTTAGCCTCACAAGATAGCTCAAATTTTCTTTTCTTAATTTGGTGGTGGCTCTTTTTTCTGTTTATATCTTCTTTTTAAGTTTGTGATCCATGTGAATGCGGTTTCTTTTACTTTTGTGCTTGGTCTCTTTGTTCTGTTCTCTCTGTTTTTGCTAATCCTCTAGGGTGCTAGTAGGCCACAGAAGCCAGAGATCACAATGAAGGTACTTTCATTTTGTCCCTTGTTTTTTCCCATTACTTAGTTCATAGCTTATTCTAAGATTCTTCATCTCTTCACCTTCATAAGTTTTGTGCATTTCGTGGACCAAATTGATCTCTGGATAAGAGATCTGTTTCCTTTGATTTATTAATCGATTCATTTATTTGTTTGTTTGTTTATCAGACTTTGTATTCTGTGAAATTCTTCTACTAAGTTTTATAGGGAGATTTGAAGGTCATATTTCTCATATGTTTTGGCTCAAGAGGAAGACATCAGAGAAAAGTCGAAGGTGTCAGATTTAGGAAAGCAAGAGCAAAAATGTCATCTTTTGATTGCTTTATGTCATCCCTGGCTTCATCTTTTTATGGCATTTCTTATGTGTTAACGTTTTCTTTTTTAAAGGCATTTACTGGGTTATAGGTAGGAATTGTTGACCTGTGTTCCTATCTCAGATTCATTATACAAAGATTTGGGTTTTTTGTCGTTTTCTTTTGCTTTGGCGATCTCCCTCATTTGCGCCCTCATGGTGGAGCTCCTCCTTTGAAGGTTTTCCTCGTTGCCCATTTTGGATCTAGATCCATTTGATGCATTTATCTATTTTCTATATGTCCTGAATCTATTTTTGTGTGTTTCAGATTGATTTTTGTGTTATTGTTTAAGAAAGATGCTAGCTTTAAATCTGAGGATTGGATTTTTCTGTGTTAGAGTTTGGTTGTGATATTGGATCTGTTACTGATTATCAACTACTGGTTCATATCTGCTTCTGATGATTATTTGTTTTGAATGGTCGTCTCTGCTTATATTGCTTGATATCAGCAATTTTCGATGTGTTATTGTTTTCAATGGTCATCTCTACTACCGGTTCATATCATAGTCAAGAAGATATCAGCTGTTTCCATATTCTTTGTGATGCCATACTGGTTAAATGAGATTACAAGTTATATTGACTATAATCAAGTAGATCCCTTTAGTTGTGATTCCTATATCCTAATACAAATGAGATTAGGTATGCTTCATCTTAGTGTTTTCTTTCTATGATTTTTCTATATGTATTCTTTCCTTTTTATTTTTGCTTATTCTTCGTGTTCTTTTGTTAGTAGTTGCACTTTTACTTGTATGCAACTGTGCGTTTTATTTTGTATTTTCCTTACCAGTTCATTTTGTGCATAAGCATTTAATACTACTTTGCTTCTAATTGCATGCCAACATTATGATTAGAAAAGCTTAAGTACATCATTTGCCTAATCATATGTCCCCATAAGGAGATATGATAAAATTAGTAAGATACAGAGCAGATTAGCATGACCCTTACTTAATATTGACATGCACAATTTGAGGAATGGTGAGCAGACGTTTGCAGCATAGCAGGTATGAACAGAACTTTACAACGTTTCTTATTATTATTATTTTCTTATTATATATATATAAATATTTTTAATAACTTTTTTAAACTTGTATCTACTCATGACGATTTTGGTCACCATATCAGCTATTTTATTTAATTGGGTTTTGTTTTATTTTATTTATTTATATACTTATTTAATTTTATTTTCCTACACTCTTAGCATATCAGTTTTCATCTTCATCACTTTTTATTGCCACATCTACATGTGGGTCTACCGGAAATAACCTCTCTACTATGTAGGGGTAAGGATGCGTACTATCAGACCTCTCCAGACCCTGCTTCATTGCGGGATTTCAAACTGAGTCAGATGATGAAGATAAAGATGATGAGACTAGTTATCAGTAGAGGAATGATGAAAGGGATTATGAAAAAAATGAGTAAGTTAGAATCCAATTCAAAGGCTAAAAATGTTCAATATTTTAAGTATAAAGTTAAAGGAAACTTTAAGAACTCAAAGATTGCTACTGCAGACGATTGTCTCCATTAGCGCCCCGGTGACAAGTTGTGAATTGAAAACTTTTCATGTTAAGTAAATTAAGAGGTGGTTTGCTTCCACTTCTTTTTTTGTGGTTTTTATTTTTTCTATTTTTACTTTTTTAATTAATAAAATAAAATTTTATTTGGTTAAGATTTTTAATAAAAAAATTAAAAACAAAAACTTAGTTAGGTGAAAGTCTGTAATGAAAAACTAAAAACAAAATTATATTTTATGTTATAACCTTGTTTCTATTTTTTCAATTATACTCTTATGTTAATTATTTTTTAAAAAATATTATGTTTTAAAATTAATTAATTCTCATTATTTTTTTAATTATACTCTTGGTTAATTATTTTTAAAGATAGTATAGTAGAAGTGATTAGATCTTTCAACAAAGAATTGATGAATGTTTCTAAAACAAACATTGAAAAAAACTGCATGGTCAAGGAATTCACCTGTGTTTACTTGACAATCTTTCACGACATTGTACCATCTACTAACTTAAACTATAACCTTAAGTGAACTTTCAATCATCCGGCCACATAGCATAATTTGAATCTGAATTCCTTATGAGGTTTAGTCTGTTAACTTTTCTCTATGTCAACATATAATCCTTGATTCCTTTTAATTATCTCAACACTCGCTTGACTATATTTCAATGGTCTATATGACACTGACCAGACAGTCAAATAGTAAATGCAATGTCCTCCCTAGTACATAGCCAAGCATATATGAAGCTATCAACTGTACTAGAATACGGAACATTCCTCATAACCTCTCTCTTTACTTTATTCTTTGGATATTATGCCAAAGATTATCTCTCATTATGAGAGATAGTTGCTACGAAAGGTTATCGTTAACTATATTAAACCTTTGTATATGTCAATGTATGCACTCTGTAAGAGGTATAATGAGTGTTAAGATTTGTCCCGGTGAATCTGAATACCTAGGACAAAAGATTCTACGCCAAGGTTCTTTATGTCAACGTTCTTGACTAAAAGTTGCTTAACCTTATACAACATAGTCAAGTAATTTGACGTGAGCAATATATCATCCTCATGTAGTAATAGGAAGATAACTTTACTCCCCCTGACCTCATAATACAAGCACCTTTTTAAATTTGTTTTCCATGAAGTTGAAAGAGGTAATAACCTCATCAACTTTAAGGTATCACTTTTAGGAGGTTTCATGTAAATCATACATTGATTTGCAAAACACGCAAACCATGTCATTTCCATCTGCATCGTAAGATCCATTAGGTTGTATCATATAGACCACTTTAAAAAGGTCTTTATTTAGAAAAATAGTTTTGACAACCATCTGATGTAACTCTTATAATCATACGCTATAGTTGCCTTAATCACTCAAAATGTATCCTATGAGGATACGAGAGAAAAATAACATTAAAGTCAATATTTCAACCTGAGCGAACCATTAGGCAACTAAGCTAGTCAATAAACAGCTAAGCTTTATCCTGAAATTCTTTAGGTCTTAAAACTTCATTTACAATTGACGATTTTGCAGTTCTGTTACAAAAACAACTAGCTCCCTGACCTTACTATGCTTTATGGCTTGCATCTCATAATTCATTACAACCCAACACAATTTCAATGTGGGTACAGAAACAACTTCTGTAAAAGTAACTGAATTCTTAATATGCCTGATATCATAGTCCTATTCACCTAATAGACAATGTAATCTGATGGGATAACAGGTCATCTCAATCTAGTGGATTTTTATAACTGCATTAGATCTTGTACCCCTAGGAATCTTTGTGTGTACAGGTATGAGTTCTTGTTCCTATACAGGTACGATATAAAGATCTAGATCCACCAGATCTAACTGTATGAGTGGCAGATACATAATAACTATAGTATCCACCCTATTATCATCTGAAGGGTCAAAGGGTTCACCATCATCATAGACATTGTATTCCAGAAACTTAGCTATTAATGATTTCACTATTCTAGTCCCTCCTTCTCTACAGTAAGATCTGTAGCCTTTATAATGATAAGGGTATCTTACTAAATAGCAGTGAGCACAATGAGTATACAATTTTTCTCTATAAGGATTATACCACCTTAGTACGGCAGCCCTATACATAAATATGTGTAAGGTTGAGTTTTCTTACTTCTAGATAATCAGGTAGATTAGTCTTGTTCTACATTGACCTTTTCAAGTCTTTTAGGGTGCTGTTATGCCTTTCAGCAACACACCATTTTGCTCAAGACTATCTGATATAGTGAATCAAGTCAATATTCCAACCTATTTTATATATCTGGAAAATAGACCTTTTTAAGTCCTGAAACCATCATTTTTGCCATGATACTCTCCTCCACGGTTAGACATGACACTTGAAATTGCACAATGCAACTGTACAAGGTCTTCTGATATTTTTATGTATCTGACTCAACAAGTCAGAGGCATAAGTTGACCTCTATATCCTTATTAGCCGACTTACCCCTGCAATAGTCAGCACATGTTCCTAGATCATCATAATCTAGAATTGAGAGCATGCTTTCCTTAATCAATCTCTCACCCTAGCTCTAGAAATGTGGCTTAATCTTTTATGCCGCAACATGTATGACTTTTCATTCATCAAGGTCCTTCATTTTATGACTTGTTCATCAAGATACAAAGAAGCGTATATCTAATTCGGGATAAGACACATTCTATACAAACCATATGACAAGTAAGTTGTGCCATCATGTTTTGCACACAACTATAAAACGTCAACTTTCTTTGTCCAAAATTAATCCAAAGATCATATATAAAATGTGTCGTGTAAGAAACCAAAATGAATCTTGCAACAAGATTCAGTACATACATTTTCCATAGATATTACTTCCACTTCTTCATTGCTGTCAACTATTAGTACCTCCTTCCCTTTATTTGGCTTTATCCTGGATATGAACCTTCGCACCATAGAAGCACCTTGATTAGATATTCTACTATATAGCCACCAAGTACTAAATGCGACTATTGCAAATCAGATTCATAAATTGATAAGCTAAGAAGTTATCTGATAGTCACAGTTTTTCCTTCTAAGCCTTATACTGCTGGTTTCTTTATGTCCCTAGGACCTTCACCAACACTGGATTGACCAACATCAAAATGTGGAGAAGATTTAGTCTTATCTTAGCGAGCTTTATCTTTGCCTTCCCTTTAGTTGCATTGAGGGATGTAGGAGTAACAAGCTTGAGTTTCTCCTCCTCAACAATGCAATGGGCAATCAAAGCATTTAAGTCCCATTCTTCATCCCGCAAATAATATGTCATCACCAGATTACTAAACTCTAGAGGGAGTGTATTCAGAGTATGATGAATAATAAAGACATCGGGAAGAGGAATGTGCAACATCTTTAATCTACTGTGAAGATGTATCATTCTTGATATGTACTCCTTACTCCCCTTTCTCCCGTATACTTTATGGAGAATAATCCTTTATTCAAGGCACTTGTCTCAACACTAGATGAGACTATGTAACTCTAAGAGACATTTCCAAGAAATTACTGCGCTATGTATGTGTCTGGAAGTCCACTAAGCAGATGGTTAGGTATGATCTCTTAATGGTCATCAGATATGATCTGTCAAACCGATCCTAGGCTTCAAAGGTTGCTTTATGAGCTTTCGAGCTCATGGATGTAGGTGGAGATGACCTATGTATCTATATGACCATATCAACCTCAGCTATTTTCATAGCATTCAATACATCCTCTGTTCTCTTCTTCATATCAAAACCAGTCGGGGTTTCAATGTTGACACTGATTTAATTGATCAAAAAGGTGACTACAAAGTAACTTTGATTAGATTAGCACAAATGTGGGATAACAGTACTACTGAAAGCCATTAAACAATATCTTTCGTGAAAATCCAATCACATATATTATGAAACACCTTTAGGCTGAATACATAATATATGCAATTAGACTTCCATATAAAAAGTGATCAGAGTATAGACCATCAACTCTTACGACACTACCATCTTTGAGTGAATAGATTATTTAAGCAACGACTTTCCTCCATCTAATGCCTTTATGAACATCTCAAAATGTTATGTAAGGCTAACACTTTGGGGCTAAATAACTAAACATAAAATCAAAGACATCCCCTAACATGCAAGCAGAACAATTCAAAATACTGACTTGAAAGGCCACTTTGGTGATTACATTCTCATCAGCATTTAAAAAGTCCACAAACACAAGGGATACATCTTTATGTCATCCTCATATTCTTTATAAGCATATGGTATATGACAACGTAACTTCAATAAATGCAAAACCCCGAATGCACAATCTCATTGTCACACACTAATGCTGAAGACATTCTCTGAAAACTTTATTTGAGATTTTCGTAAAAGAAAAATCTCAATAAAGTGACTATTGTGAATTACTTGATACCTGTAACACCCCTCTCCCGCTGGACCCGAACCCGATATCGATGGTGATACCCGAGTCCGTGCCCCTCGAGGGTGGCGTGTCACATCACTT
>JAOQML010019245.1:0-11797 GCA_027568935.1 Erythroxylum urbanii | reverse complement strand
CGCCACCCTCGCGGGGCACGAATTCGGATATCACTGTCGATATCGGGTTCGGGTCCGGCGGGAGTTGGGGTGTTACATTCATCACTCTGGAGTGCTCCACAAGTGTATCTATAATTACCTTGTTGTTTGCGGAGATTGTATCCAAGACTTTCTTTCAGCTTGGTTCTTCTGTTTCTTCTTCCTCCTCAGACTCTTCACTAGTCGAGTCCTCTTCTGCCTATTGAGGCGGCGCTATACTCAAACTCGCCTGATTATCCCTAATCTTAACATGCGTCTTTTGACTGATATCCCGAAGTTCCATGTTATGGGACTTAAGGATTTCAGCACGCCATAGCTAATGATGATTTAGGAAGTCTGATAGATGGACAGTTAAACCACTACAATCCACTCCATAATATTCAGCAATGGTAGAAACTAGGTACCCCATACCTAAATTGTTGCTCCTCTTACAAGGAGTTGCAAAAATAGCGTTCAACATATGTGTGGAGGTGCACACTAGAATGTTGTGATCCATACACCACAACATGAAGAGTTCCTAGGTTCATAGGATAGGGAAGTAAAGAATTCGAAAGTGAGCTCCTAGTAAACAGGAAATTGGAAGTGTATGAATTTTGCCGATTGAATCCTTTCTGCTAAGTTCTCTACCCTATCGCACAGTTCTAGCCTATCAAGTGTATTAAAACCAAAATATTTAAGGACTACAATTTGTTTAGCATTAAGGGATTAAAAATGAATACCTTCCTCCTTTGTGTACATCGAGAAGGGTGCTCCAAAATCTGCTACTCTGTTCCTTCTCCCTCATCTCGAGACTTAATTTTGTCCTGCTAATTTATCCCGCTTGGCTGATTGCTTAATGCGTAACATATTGGTTTGTGAGTGATATTTGAAATTTGGTAGAGAGAAGTGAGAGTGTTTGGAAGTTTAAAGCTTCGAGAGAAAAAGTAAAAATGAAAGTGAGTGAAAAAGTGAAGTTAAAAATGAATATATAGGTGGTTGGAGAGTAAAATGTTAAAAATTGACTTAAAAAATTGCTTGTTCCCTTTTTACCTAACTGCAGGTCACGATCGTCGCTTGAAATTTTCCACCAAATTTATTATTATTATTATTTTCTTCACTTTCCGAAGTCACTTATTAACTCTTTGTGGCCTTTTCACCTCTCTTTTTCTACTTCCTCGGTCATTAAATTCATGTCGAAGTCCTCTGCCTTCCTGATTTATTTGGAAACAAAACATCCTGACTATAGAATTCAAACTATCTAAAAATCAAAGGAAAATATCAAATTAACATTCCATGGTTGCCTCCCATGCAACGCTTCATTTAAGATCGGTAGTTTGACGTTTTTCTTTGCTCACAATGGTTCAAATGAATGGTGCAATGGTAGTGCAACTGATCTCACAAATTTACATAAGCTACCATGCTATGGATTCCACCTTCCTTGTGATTCTCCTTCCTTCGCTTTCTTTTTCGTGATCGTTTCCTTACGAATTCATTCCCAAGATCCTCAATATCTTCCCATTATCCTCGAGGTTCGGTTTTCTTGATATTAGCTAGAGGTAGAGGAGAACTATTGTCTTTCTTTGACACTTTGAAGGTTATTTGCTGCTTTCCTACCCTCAGAGTTAGTTCAACCCATCAATGTCAATTATTAAGCAAGCAATCAACCCATCAATGTCAATTATTAAGCGAGTAATGGCTAGGAACATTCGTCCAAGAACCATAGGAGTTTCTATATCTTCTTCAATATCCAATATATAGAAATCTGTGAGAAAGATAAATTTATCAATTCGTATTTGTACGTTCTTAATAATCCCCTTCAGTTGATGAACTATTCTATCAGCAGTTTTTACTAACATATTTGTAGGTTCTAACTTTCCTAACCCTAGCTTCTGATTAAAGGTATAGGGCATCATATTGATACTTACTGCCAAATCCACGAATGCCCTGTCTATGTTGACTCCATTGATACTGCAAAGACTATAAAAATCCCCTAAGTCCTCTTTCTTTTGTGTTATATTAGGGTTTTCTTTCGATATAAGCTCCTTAACCTTCTTCTTGATTGATTCCTTTAGTGTGAGCCCGTTTGTTGATGTTCTGTTATGTCCTCAACCCTATTTGATTCATCCTCCTTAAAATTCCTTGTTGCCCTACTTTACATTGACTTCCGCGAAGCTAGAATAGGGTATGGAATTTCAGGTCGAGATTCTTTGATTGGCTCAATTACAAGTTCACTTAGAAGGAATTCCATAATTACTTGTCCTTCTCCTTTATCTCTGTCTTCCTTTACCTGTTTAGGTTCCTTTTCTTAGGTCTGAATAATGGCCATGATTTGTTCCTTTGGGTTAGACTCGATATTGCTTGGAAGGGTTCCCATATTCCGAGTAAATATTGCCTTTGCTAGTTGACCTACTTGGACTTCTAGATTATATATTGATGAGGCGTGGTTCTTAGTGGCTTGCTCAAATTTGTTTTCAAGTCTTCTGTGTGTATCCTTCATGCCTCCAATTTTATCTAAAATCTTATCTAACTTAGATTCCATTGAGCTATATTTATCTTGTTGGAAACTTGATTGTCCTTGAGGTCTGAACTATCCTCTAGCATTATTTGTCCAAGAGAAGTTAGGGTGATTCTTCCACCTAGGGTTATAGGTGTTGGAGTAGGGATTGTTGCCCCCTTCTCGTCCATACTGAGTTCCCATATAATTTACTTGCTCTGGATCGTTTTCCTTCATCAAGTAACAGTCCATTGTATCATGGTCCATTTGTCCACAAAGTTCACACTTGAGTTGCACAGCTTTCACTGGAGCTAAGGATGAAGCCTTCATGTTGTTGAGCTGTCGAGTCAAATGATTGATTTTTGCTTACATTTTTGTCATTTGATCGATAGCCACATCCTTTTTGCTTTCTGAAGGTAGTAGTTTTTCTACCCTGCTTGTTCTTCCATAAGCAGTTATTACTTGCCATCTCCTCAATCAACTTTTCTGCTTCATCAACCGTCTTGCTCATCAGTGATCCTCCTGAAGCTACGTCAATTGTGCCTCTCGTATGTTGGGTTACTCCATTATAGAATGTTTACAACAAAAATTCCTTAGGTAAGTTATGGTGTGGGCACTTCTGTTGCAAATCCTTGTATCTTTCCCACACTTCATAGATTGATTCCCCATCACTTTGCTGGAAGTTGGTAATTTCCTTAATGATCTTAGTGGTCTTAGTCAGGGGAAATACTTGTCTAAGAAAGCACAAACTAGTTGATCCCACATTGTGACATTAGTTGGGTTCAAGGAATGATACCAAGCGTTTGCTCTGTCTCTAAGGGTAAAAGGGAAAAGCTGAATTCTGACTGTATCTTCCAATATTTGATGGTATCGAAAGGTATCATAAATTTCAAGAAAGTTCACTATATGTGCATTAGGATCTTCATTTGTTAGTCTATAAAACTACACATTCTGTTGAAGCATGTTTAGGATGGCTATTTTGATTTCAAATGATGCTGCTGGTATAGGTGGCCTAGTTACTTCTTGGTTAGCCGAATTGAACCCTAGTCTCATGAAGTCTATAAGGATTCGTTGTTGAAGTCCTTCGTTTGTTCCATGGTCCAAATTTTGTTGAAATTCCTCATCCGTTGTTGATTTCACGATTTCTTCTTCTTCTTCTCGCTGAGCTTTCCTAATGGTTTGTTCTAGTCGAGTGATGTCTAAATCTGAGGTTCCAGCTGCACGACTCGAACCTTTCGTGACCCTATTGTTCATGCAAGAGCACGATTTCAGAAGTAGAGAAGAAAGACTGAAAACAAAAATTAAAACTAACTAAATGCCTTAAACTATAGAACTAAACTAATCGCCTCCCCGATAACGGCGCCAAAAACTTGATCGTGGTTTTCTATTATGTGTAAGTTTTAATATTTTAACCTTGATATTTCGCAAACGCACGGGTTGTTCGTATAGTACCTAAGATGTCAATCCCACGAGGAGGGTTAATCTAATCCTAAAATCTAAGGCCAACATAATTCACAATAATTTTAAATAAACAAACTAAGGTAAGAATTTATTTCAATCACGCACTCAATTTCAAGAATCAATTACAAAATAATAATAAAATAACAATTGCAAACCCAATCAAGAATCAACCTAAAGAACTACCAGTTGAGAGAAAGGGAAATTTTATCTATCTTTAATGCCAACCTAATTGATTATGAACTACTGGATTATTAGTTCTAGAAGGTCCTAGGGTGATTACTTTCTCTCGAGTTATAACTATTAACCTTAATTTATAAACCCTAATCAGATTATGAGAATTGCAATCTCTCGATTAACAATATATCCAAAACTCTAATTAGATATGAAGTTGTCCCAAAAATTATCAGGAATCTTATGCAAGATCTCTCTTCGCACAAATTACCGATTTGATTTAATTCTCGTTCTATTAAATTACCTAACTCTTGTTAACCCAATTTAATAAAATTTAACTCGATTCACTCTCTCAGTTTATCACTGAATTATGTAAGGGCAGAAATTAAATCACAATTAATCCAATAAAAACACAAATAATCAAATTTCATTAAATCAAAAATAAAACAACTTAACTTGAAGGTGAGTTTAGACATTCCTCATCATTCAAACAATCTATTCATCAATAGCTATGATCGTGGGCCATAACCAACCCTTCTATCATGATCGTGGTAATGGGCAGTGTCTTAAGCTTCTATCACGATCGTCGCATATGGGCCACGATCGTGGGCTGACTCCTATGCTTCTGTCACGATCGTGGCCTATTGTGCCATAATTGTGGACAGTTGTTTCGGCCTGAGTATCTCTAAAACTTCTCTGTTCTTCAATGTTGACTGTAAAACACTAACAAACATATCAAGGTACCTTAAAAACATAATATTTAAGCTCGAAGACTTGTATTAACCTATAAAAACTCTTAAACACACAAACTAACACAATTCTAACCTAAACACATACTAAACAATTAAATTAACACTTAAATACAAACTAAGCCCTAAAACATGATGCAATTCATACTTATCACCTAAAAAACACATAAAGGTACCTAAAAAACATAATAATTAAGCTCAAAGATTTATACTAACCCATAGAAACACTTAAACACAAATAGTTAACAAACTAACACAATTCTAATCTAAACACATACAAAACGACTGAATTAACAGTTAAATACATATCAAAATAAGCACTAAAATATGATGCAATTCACACTTATCAACATCCTAACAATTAAACGTTTGCTTGTCCTCAAGCAAACAAAAGAACAAACAGACAAAATCACACAACACACAATGCAATAATGAGAAAATGACTTAAACTTCATGAAATAAATTGAATTTAAAACACAATCATTCGAGTATATTAAATCATTAAAATGTAAAATCTACATCTTGGGGTTTTTAACTAAATATACATATTAATCCAGACTCAATTGTTAAATTATTTACCTTTTTCAATTACACACACACATTAATAATTCTTTGGTCGTTCAAACTTTGTAACTACTCCTAAGTATGTTTTCATAAAAAGACAGGCTATTACAAGTTTGGTAGGTTTTTTATTAGAAAACTTTATTTATTTCTTATTATTTACTTATTGTGAACATGAACTTAGTCTTTTTATGCGGAGGCAAACATTAGTTAGGAATGTCAATCCGGTTACTCAACTAAGCCATGTTTTTTATTAAGCTACTTGGTTGAAGCGTCATTATAGCCTTTTGACGTGAAGCCACACATTTGTGATGCGTGTCGATCCGATTACTCAGCTACATCACGTTCTCAACTAACTACTAACTCTATTCATAACCCGAAGGCCAATAGAATAGTAATTTATTTAAAATTAACAAACATGAATTTTTATTGCCTACCTTGTTGCTTTAGTTACTCGTTTCTATGAAAAAATACTAGCAAAGCTACTTAAGTCGAAAGGTCTCAAATTATGAATGAGTGTGACAATTTAAAGGGTGACAACTAACATTAAATCCTAACTAAGCTGTATGTTTAGCCAAAGACCCCAATTTATTAATTTTGCGAGCTAATGATTCTTCACAACCTAATAGACAATGTTCAAAATTAAATCAATTTTAATCCATCTAAGCCATTGACACATTCACACGATTCACAATATGTAACATAACAAACTACATATAATATGCAAAATTCACATTCAAAACAAAACATATAACTCTCCCCACACTTGAACAACATATTATCCTCAATGTGAGAAGGAGGACAAACAAAGGAAAGAAAAAACAAAAATTACAGTGAAACAAAAATAAAATAAAGACTAAATTTTAGAAAAAAGGGGGGTTAGAACAAAGCCTTATGGTGATGTAGGCGAGGATGGTGTTGGGGGTGGTAGTTGGATACCCTGAGCCTCAAAATAACAATGGATACGATGTATGTCCCGACTCTGACGTCATTGTGTTTGTGCCATCTCCTTCATTCTTTTAGAGTTCTCTGCGAGTTTATTTTTAATTACTTTGGTGTTTGTGGAGATTGTATTAAGTACTTCCTTCTAGCCCGATTCTTCTGTTTCTTCTTCTTCCTTAGACTCCTTGCTGGTCGAATCCTCTTCTTGTTATTGTTGAGCACTTTAACTCGGTTGACTAGTCCTGCCCTTGACGTGTGTCTTGGCACTAATATCCCAAAGTTCCATATTATGGGATTTCAAGATTTTAGCTCGACATAGATGATGATGGTTCATGAATTCAGGATAGTAGACTGTGAGTCCGTTGCACTCAACTCTATAGTAATTAGCCATGGAGGAAACCAAGTAACCCATTCCTAAGTTATTGTTCCTCTTTTTTCGAGCAGCAATAATTACATTAAAGATGTGGGTGGTTGTGCAAACTAGGATGGTGTGATCCACGCACCACAACATGAAAAGTTCTTTCGTCAAAACTTATTGGTTTCAGTTTTGTCAAGAACAATTTGACACATGAATTTGTGTAGCAACAAGTGTTCGTGGCTCATGATAATGTTGTTGTTTACATTCTTAGTGTCGAAACACTCTAACCCTGTTAGTTCAGTCTAGTAGAGGGTGACACAGAAATCATTATGTTGATCCACTACCGACGACTCTGGGAAACCACAAATTTCATACAAAGTCTCATAGTCAAGCCCATTAGGTTATCCCCGTAACGTAAACCACAATTCCCTAGGTTTGTTGGATTTGAATTGAAGGGATGTAAAGAATTCTAAGGTAAGTTCTTCATAAACTGGGAATTGAAATTGAATGAACTGTCCCCATTGAACTCTCTCTGCTAAACTTTCAACCTTGTCTTATAATTCTAATCTATCTAAAGTTTCAAAATGAAAATACTTTGGAACCATAATTTGATTATTACAAAGATAATGAAAGTAGGTACCTTCCTCATTTGAGAAGATCAGGAAAAGTGCTCTGTAATTAGCTGCCCTGTTCCTTTTTCCTCATCTAGAGACTTGGTTTCGCCTTGCTGATTGATCGCACTTTGTTGTTTACTTAATGAGCTGCATACTGGCTTGCAAGTAGATAGAGGTTGGAAGAAATTGGAAGTTTAAAATTTGGGTAAAGAGAAGTAAGAGTGTTTGGAGGTTTAAAGCTTAGAGAGATAAAGTAAAAATGAAAGTGAGTGAAAAAGTGAAGTTAGAAATGAATATACAGGTGATTGGAAGGTAAAACGGTAAAAATTGAAAATGACATTCGCGTGTCCCTTTTTTACCATACCACAGTTCGCAATTTTTTCACCAATTTTTAAATTTTTTCGTCCTCTTTTATCCTTATCTACTTTCTGCAGTCACTTCTTAACTCTTTATGGCCCTTTCACCTCTCTTTGCTTACTTCATCGATTATCAAATTCATGTCGAAGTCCTATGCTTTCTCAATTTTATTTGGAAACGAAATAACCTAACTACAGAATTTTAACTATCAAAAAATGATCAAAGGAAATAACATTCCATGGGTTGCCTCCCATGCATCACTTCTTTTAATGTCAGTAGCTTGACGCTCTTTTTTTGCTCGTGGTGGTTCAAATGAATGATGGAATGGTACTGTAGTCATTAATCTTACAATTTGCATATGAGCTACCATGCCTTGGATTCAACTTTCCTTGTGATTCTCCTTCTTTCACCTTCTTCTTCGCGATTGTTTCTTTCTGAATGCATTCCCAGGACCCTCAATATCTTCCCATTGTTCTCGAGGTTTGGTTTCCTTCATATTAGTTGGAGATAAAGAAGAACTGTTGTCTTTCTTCAACACTTCGAAGGTTATTTGACGCTTGTCAACCCTTAGAGTTAGTTCACCCCCATCAATGTCAATTATGGAGTGAGTAGTGGCCAAGAATGTTCATCCAAGGAATATAGGGATTTTCACATCTTCTCCAATATTCAATATATAGAAGTCTATGGGAAAGATAAATTTATCAACTTGTACTTGCACATCCTTAATAATCCCCTTCGGTTGATGAACTATTCTGTCAGCCGTCTTTACTAGCATCTTTTTGGGTTCTAACTCTCCTAACCCCAACTTTTGACTAAAGGTATAGGGCATTATATAGATACTTGCTCCTAAATTCGTGAATTCCCTGTCTATGTTGACTCCATTGATATGTCAAGGAATGTAAAAATCCCCTGTGTCATCTTTCTTCTATGCTTCTTCTTGACTGATTCCTTTAGTCTGAGCCTCGTTTGTAGATGTTCCGTTATATCCTCCACCTTGTTTGATTCAACCTCCTTAGAATTCCTCATTGCCTACTTGAAATTGACTTCCGCTAAGCTAAAATAAGGTATGAAAATTCAGGTCAAGGTTCCTTGGTTGGCTTAATTTCGAGCTCACTTGGAAGGAATTCCATAATTACTTATCCTTCTTCCTTGTCTCTTTCTTTCTTCGCATGTTCAAGTTTCTTTTCCTGGGCTTGAGTAATGGCCATGATCCATTCCTTTAGGTTAGACTCAATATTGGTTGGAAGGGTTCCTGCATTCTGAGTAGAAATTACCTCCACTAGTTGACCTAATTGGACCTCTAAATTATGTATTGAAGGGGCGTGGTTCTTAGTGACTTGCTCGAATTTGCTTTCAAGCATCCTATATGTATCCTTCATGCCTCTAATTTTATCTAAAATCTTATCCAACTTGGATTCCATTGAGCTTGGTTTATCTTATTGGAAGCCTAATTGTCCTTAAGGTTTGAACTGTCCTCCAGCATTGTTCATCTAAGAAGTTACGGTGATTCTTCCACCCAGGGTTATAAATATTGGAGTAGGGATTGTTTCCCCTCCTCATCCATATTGAGCTCCCATATAATTCACTTGCTCTGGATCACTTTCCTTCATCAACATATAGTCCACCGTATCATGGTCTATTTGTCCACAAAGTTCACACTTAAGTTTCATGGCTTTCACCAGAGCTAAGGACAAAGCCTTCATGTTATTGAGTTGTCAAGTCAAGTTATCTATTTTTACTTACGTCTTTTTCATTTGATCAATAGCCACAATTCCTTTTTGTTCGCAGAATGTAATAGTTTGTCTACTCCGCTCAATCATCTATAAGCAGCTATTACTTGCCATCTCCTCTATCAACTCTTCCACTTCATCTACCATCTTTCTCATTAGTGATCCTTCTGAAACTGCATTGATCTTGCCTCTCATATGTGGGGTTACTACATTATAGAATGTTTGCAACAAGAATTTCTTCGGTAAGTTAAGGAGCGGGATTTCTATTGCAAATCCTTGTGTCATTCCTATGCTTCATAGATCGATTACCCATCACCTTGTTGGTGTTAAGCCAGGAGGACTTTACGATGATTAATTTTGATGACAATCAAATAATAATAATGTTAGAAATAAATAAACTAGTTTGATGAGTGTGTTAAATGTGCAGAAGAAGTAAAGGATAAAAGAAGTAGAGACACAGAAGAAGTGAAACATAGAAAAAGTAAAAAACAGAAGAAGTAGACATAGAAGAAGCAAAACATAGAAGAAGTGAAGACAGAAGAAGTGAAGATAGAAGAAGTAAACACAGAAGAAGCAGAACAAAGAGGAAGTAGAAGACAGAAGAAGTCGAAACATAGAAGAAGTGAAGACAGAAGAAGTAGAAGACAGAAGAAGTCGAAACATAGAAGAAGTAAAAGACAAAAGAAGTAGAGACATAGAAGAAATGAACACAGAAGAAGTAAACACAGAAGAAGTAAAGCATAGAAGAAGTAGAACACAGAAGAAGTGAAACAAAGAAGAAGTAAACATAAAAGAAATGGACACAGAAGAAGTAAACACAGAAGAAGCAAAACACAGAAGAAGCAAAACATAAAAGAAGTAGAACACAGAAGAAGTGAAACACAGAAGAAGTAAAAGACAGAAGAAGTAGACACAGAAGAAGCAGAACATAGAAGAAGTGAAGACAGAAGAAGTGAAGACAGAAGAAGTAGAACACGGAAGAAGTAGAAGATAGAAGAAGTCAAAACATAGAAGAAGTAAAAGACAGAAGAAGTAAACATAGAAGAAGCAAAACACAGAAGAAGTGAAGACAAAAGAAGTAAACACAGAAGAAGCAGAACACAAAAGAAGTAGAAGACAGAAGAAGTCGAAACATAGAAGAAGTAAAAGACAGAAGAAGTAGAGAGACAGAAGAAGTGAACACAGAAGAACTAAACACAGAAGAAGAAAAACATAGAAGAAGTAGAACACAAAAGAAGTGAAGACAGAAGAAGTAAAACACAGAAGAAGCAAAACACAGAAGAAGTAGACACAAAAGAAAACATAGATGATACAAAGCAAAAGATACGCGAGTACGTCGAAGCAGTTAGTTAGTTGGAGTTAGTTACAGAACTCAACTAAATAGCAGTTATCAAGAATAAAGAAGCAGTTATCAAGAATCAAGAAGCGGTTATCAAGATTCAAAGAAGCGATTGGAGATTTAGACTATAAATACTGGTCGCAGTCGAAGATTAAATAATTTTACAGAGATCTTTGATTCTACAACCTTTGAGCGTTCAAGCGTATACTTAAAAATTCTGTAGTATGATACTATAGAGCTAAACTACTGCAACAATAGCTCAAGATATCTTTCTAGTGAGAGAAGGAAAAGGCTAAGAGCCTGGAGAGGCTAAGATAGCTGAAAAAAGAATACTTGGTGTACGAGACCTGAAGAGGCTCGAGAAGGATAAAGAATACTTGTACATTTATTTAAGTATAGTGAATACTCAGATGAATTCTGAGGACTGGACATAGCCTGCAGTTTGGGGTGAACCAGTATAAAATCGCAGTGTTTATCCTCTATCTCTCAACTTAGTATATTTTTTTCTTAAACAAATATATAGAAGTTATTTGCGATTTAACTCATAACAGTTTTTGTTAGTGATTTTCTTTTAACAAGTTAGAGAAGTTCTTATCAGAAATACAAAGAATTTGTATTCACAAAAGGAATACACAATTTAACCCCCTTCTTGTGTATATCTTATATTGTATGTAATATCTATATTAACGTGTGATTTACTTCAATATTTACATTGGAGAAAGCCAAGAGGTTAGGAATAGAGGATTTTCTGAGGGATTGTTTATGGTAAAACCTATCTACTTATTTTACGTTCAAAAACTGCAAGTGAACGAGTCGTGATTTGTCGTAAAAAGAGAAGATATCGATCCCACAGGGATTGATGCCTAGACACCGCTTAATTTAGATACAACTTAGTTTAAGAAACTAAATTATGAAATGCAAATAATCTGGAAAATTAAATTAAAATTAAAATTAAAAGACTAATGTAAACAATGGACAATACCGAAATTGCCGAAAATCTGAATTCAAGAATCTAAATATTAGA
>JAOQML010019227.1:0-11798 GCA_027568935.1 Erythroxylum urbanii | reverse complement strand
TCCTTTTCATCACATCTAGCAATCCCTAACCAAAATATATAAAACAAGTAAAAGCTCACATTTAAGCACAATAAATCCCCAAATAAGCATAGAATTAGGAACTAAAACATGCTAGATTTACACACTATCAATAATAAGTCTAAGTATTTTGATTATATACTCTAACATTTTTATGGTACGTTGTCTTTACCAATTCAAGTCAAACTAATTCTATTAAAGGTGTTCCACTTTCTATAGACATGACCAACTCCCGATTGGTTTTTGTCTTTTTCCAAAATACTATTAATAATGACATTTTGTTTAGTGATTTATTCACAATTTACTAATGATAATGTTTTTTTAATGATTCTTATAGTCACAACAACCACATGGTGTGAGTGATGTGATGATCAATAACTCAAAAAAAATAGTAATGTTAACTACGATAGTGTAGATATAGGCGGCTTTGTTTAGACATGTGATTGTTTAGTTCCATGTGCAGGAGGCATGTTTTGTAAATACAAAGTGAAAAGAAAGTAGAGTACAAGGTGCATATTTTGTTTCTTACTGAAATTGGCAATTTCTTTCTTATACTCTGATTATTATGTAATTTTTTATATACTCATTATTATATATTGTCTATAATAATGAATCCTTATGTTAAAAAATATTTTTTCCAAAGTGTGAAATATTTAATTTTTAAGATTGTCATGAAATTTCTAATAATGGTATGGAAAAAAACGAACACCAAACTTTTATTTTTTTAGGGATGACATTGTGGGAGAAAATATTAGCAAAAATGAAAATCTAAATGAAGCCGTAATGTAAATGAAACTACGAGAAACTCATGGTGGACTGGAGAAAAAAAACCAAGTCATATATAAATATGTCTTCATTGGTTACAATCTTGAAAGTAGCATTCTTGAAAACAAATCAACATTAGTCAGTTTTCATAATAAATCACAGTCTACAATTATAATCGCCACAAAGGACCTTTGGATTCATGAGCTAAACAATTATAATATAAGTATTGGCTTTAACTCCAGCTTTACTTGAATATGCAATAAAGAGAGCAAAGAGGAGCAAAAAGTTGAATGCCAGCAAAAAATGTAGTACTTAGATCCAAGCTAGTTTGAGCATCCAAAGTTGCAAGAAGGCTCAAATTCTCTGAGGAAAAAAAGTTGACAACATTTTTCATCATTATCACGTCTAATTTATTCTTAAGCTTATGAACCCAAGAGTGCACTGTCTCAATTTTCCAAAAGACTGCCATGAAGGAGTTACCACTACCATCACCAAACTTAAAAATGAATTGTCCATCATCAAAACCACATATGTCACTGCATATGTCACTACACTCAATATGTTAATCTACAGTTGCTACTCAAAAACCATAGTAAGCATGTCGGTAATATTAAAACCTAAGCAGAAATAATCGGGCTTAAATGTATGTAAGAAATGAAATAAGGATAAAGACCAGAAAAAAGCTGTTAAAAGTAAATTCAAACAACTACTTTTCTTTTTATTTTATTTTTCCATATGGGTATTAAGAGGCTATACAAATAAAACTCAACAAATTGTATAGTCAAGTCTCTATGTCAATCTAACATTATTAGTTTCAACTGTGTTTTTCATCAATATAGTCTCTTAATTGATGAGAAGAAAATACTAAAACCTTAATTTTTTGGTATCAATTAAAGTGTTTGATGAGCATCGAAAATGTTTTAAAAGGAAACAAAAGGCTATGACATAGGCGTAAAGCTTTGTCTCCTAGTAAAACATAATTAACAATTTGAGTAGAATCTTGTTTTGCCCCATTCCAAAATCTGAATCACTACCACCACTCTTCAATATCCAATTACAAATAAAAAAATGAAAACCATCATTACTTAATAGGTAAGCAAAACAAAGAAAGCACCTTTAAGAAACAATCTTCACTTTCAGTCCATATGCACTTAGGCATATCAAAGCCAGTATTTCCCAGCTATATTTTAATGAAAAACTGATACTTACACAAACGTCTCCTTCCAAATATTCCAATTTGCAGGTTCTTACAAGATGTTCTGGTGTACATTCGTGATCAATGCCAGCTGGAGTATTCAGAACAAGGTACGAATTATAAGTAAATCAAATTTTTGGACGATAAATGATTGTGAGAACACTCTTAATATGCTAATGGTGATTGTATATATACCAAGATCGAAGACACACCTATAGTTCCTAAAGAAGCCTATCACTTTTTCATCAAAATAAAATCTTAGGTTCTAGACCAATGAACCATAACCAAAAACCTAGAATACCATTCTGGCCTAACACTGAAAATAAGGTAATCCTTCATACTACAAGAATAAAAAGGTTAATCTTCATAATAAAAGAAACAGCTTTCACAATAATAGGTTAGACTTTTTCCATCCTAGGATTGATTTTTAAATGTTGTATTGAATGATTGATTGATTGATTGAATACTTTACTGTTATGATTTACTGAGAAGTTGGTATCTCTTATTATGAGAAATATATCCAGGGAAATAGGGGGAATTATAATTTGAGCTGAATTATTGTTGTCAATAGCAAGTCCTAAAATCTGCCACAAATGTTACACCATTTCCGTCCTATTAAAACTAATTTAAGCATATGTGGCATATTATTTCATTTATACCTAGTTAAATAGGTAAACAACCTTTAGTATCGAACTAGGGTTATAGTGTAAATGAAAGGAATAAAGTGTGTATGTATAGCAATTATGCAAACATGCCCCCAGTTTTTCAAGCACTTTTTAAAAACATTATAGTTTTCTAAATTTAACAAATAAGGACTGTTATAATGAATTTCAACTTCTGAGTAAATTATACAATTTAGAGTATGTACTTGCATCTTTCTTGATTGTGGAATCCCTAACAATAAAATGTCCTAGAACAGCAGAAGTCCAATAAAACAAAACAATTTTATCAACAAGTAACCAAATATCAAGACAAGAGACAAAACTGTCAATAATGAAAAATGGTCAGAACTGAAACCGAACCTTGAGAATTGGTTCTCCACCATCAACAACAATCTTGTCAAGTTGAAGGGCCTCATATTCCTTGACATCAACCTAAGCAACAGTGCCAAAGCCTCCTATAAAATATATGTCCCTAACCATTGACATATGTTAATTTCTGAAATCATAATGGAATTGATAGAACGGGATTTTTAATTTATTTTGACAATATAAGTTTGTTTTGAAAAAATATAAACACTCAAGTTATGTTTGTTTAATTGTATGTTCCTTGTAGGAAGTTGATCTCAGAATGAACAAATAATATGGGAGTTGTACTAATATTTAGGGTCTTTAGGCCACTCAATTGGAATTGAATTGGAAAATTTTTATATACAGAGACACACTACCTTGTCTTAGATAACTCTAGAAATTTACAGTAGTCAGTCATTAATAGTTCTCTAGCACACATATTGCTAACTGACTACTCAATATTTGTTTTATTAAGTAATCTCCATATATCAATAGGTCCCATAACCACGCAGTTAAAAGTGCAGATAATGAAAACTTTAGCAAAAAACCACTGAATTTCTATAACCTAAAATAAGCTATGATATGATTATGATACTATAGAGCAAACCTTATTTTCTGCATCCTAAAATAGTAGAAATTTCTCCATTTTAGGAAGGCCCTTGTTGATTCTTTGACATATACTGGTTGTAAGCCCAATCCTGATTACAAAATGTCAAAATGTCAAAATGTGGGCTAAAAATTACACAAACAAAATGACACACAACAAAAAGTACATTATACAAGCCAAAACTTATGATTGTGATGGGCCTACTACTCCAACTCCAGCAGTTCAGTTCGTTTATCAAAGGAAGAAATCTTGTGGTTTTCCTAGAGCCAGGTCCAACAATGAAGAGTGAAAGGAATCCTTAACGGTTAGGAATAAAGAGGTGTAATGTGTGTGTATGTGCTGTATTGGGCAAGTTTATTACAAATACAGCAAGTTTGTTATTGCCAGCTGGGCATGTTAGTTACGGATTCGTTACAAGAAAGTATTATATATAGATAGAATGAGAATGACTAGGGCATCAAGATTGTAATCAAATGATGTCAATGATAAGCAAGGCTGACTCGCGAAATCTGCTGGTGTCAGTTTTTAAATATTCTAAATACAAACTTCTTCAACTCTTCTCTTCTCTTCATTTCTGCTACTTCTCCATTTTCAATATTCTACTGCTGTTTCATTGCTTTTGCTTCTATCAAATTTGGTATCAGAGAACACGATCCAACTGTGAGATACTAAATCGTTAATATGGATTCCACACATACCAAAACTCGTATGGAATCACATGTTTAGCAGCTCGAAGAAGACATCAAAGGTTTGAGCGCCAATTTGACACTCCTTATCTCTCAGCTTCAAGAAAACTAGAAAAGCATTCTTGACACCCAAACCAATATCCATCTCATCCTCTAAAACAACCAAAACCAATCACAAACTACTCCCTCCAATCAACTGGGGGATTCCAGCACATCAAAATCACCCATCAACTACAATAATGGCAAGGAGACCATAAACATACTACCCATGACCAACAAATCAACCCATACCCAAAATGCCCACGACCAGCAAATCAACCAAGCAACCAACCTTACTAAAGCTGAGAGAGTGTTAGATAAAGATAAGTTCCCTGGGAAGCTAGAGCTTCCCGTTTTTTATGGTGAAGGGGCTGATTCTTAGATTTTTCATGCCGAACATTACTTTTCCATTAACCGATTGGAGGCAATTGGAGTGTGCTTTGAGGGAGAGGCACGGGTCTGGTTGCATTTTGTGGAGCATACTAGATCTTTCTCTTTTTGGGAAGAAATGAAAGCCTAGGTGTTACAACATTTCACCAGATTATAGGATGGAACCCTCTTGCATCGTTTCTTCGCCATAAAACAAGTGAGTACTGTGGCAAAGTACAGGGCACAATTAGAGTACCTAGCTGCTTCGGTAGGAGCTATGGAAGAAGAAACGATGACAGCAGTGTTTGTGAATGGATTAAAAGAGAAAATAAGGGTAGAGTTGCTGGCTTTAAACCCACACTCTTTGAACGAAACAATAGCCACTGCGGATTGGATAGAAAGGAAGAATCAAATTCTAGGACTGTCCTCAAGCCCAAAAACCCAAAAAGACCCAACACCAATACACAAATATGATAACAAAATAATCACATCGACCAACCCATATATTCCAGCAGGACAAATCAATCTTACTAATAGAGTCCAAAACCCACAAACAACACTACACGCTCTTTACAAACCTCCTTCTGCCGAAAACCCCAAATCAACCAATGTATCAATGCCCCCAAATTTTAGAAAACTTACACCACTTGAGGCTCAAACAAAATGGGCACAAGGACTTTGTTTTAGATGTGATGAGAAATGACGTTTTGGCCATCGCTGTCCGCAGCGATAGCTGAATGTTTTATTGATCAGTGAATCAAGAGAGAATGACGTTGTAGAGGGAGAAGGAGTGATTGAAGTTGAAGAGGAAGTTCTTAATAATATGGAGTTGTCTCTTAATTCCATGGTAGGCTCCTTGGAGCCACAGACTATGAAGCTGAAGGGAGAAGTTCATGGTCTAGAGGTTGTTATGTTGATAGATTCTAGCGCTACCCACAATTTTATATCTACTAGCTTGGTAGAGACTTTACAGATACCAATTCAGGAAACGTCCCATTATGGAGTCACTATTGGTTCTGGTAAAGATCTGAAGGGTATGGGGGTGTGTAGAGGTGTACCGTTGCAGCTACAGGAGCTTACGATAGTTAAGGATTTTTTGCCTCTACCTTTGGGAAATACAGATATGATACTTAGGCTGAAGTGGTTAGCAACTCTTAGAGAAACAAGATCTGATTGGAACAAATTAACCATGACTTTTGAAATTGGGGGAAGAATTATTAAATTACATAGTGACCCAAGCCTTACCAAAGCTAAGGTTTCCTTAAAAACTATTGTCAAGGAATTATAATAGGATAAATCAAGTATGATGATTAAGCTCCTAAAAATTTCGGTTCAGAACTCGGAGATCAATGGCCAAGAAAATCTAGCTGCTGTGAAACTATTAAGTGAATTCGCAAATGTGTTTACTGCTCCCAATGGGTTGCCTCCACTATAGGGAAATGAACATGCCATCGTTCTAAAGGAAGGAACTGGACCAGTCAACATACGTCCCTATTGATATCCATATATTCAAAAGACGGAGATATAAACATTGGAGGCTGAAATGTTGGTAGCAGGAATTATTCGGCCTAATGTAAGCCCCTTCTCAAGTCCTGTTATTTTAGTTCAAAAGAAAGACGGGATTTAGAGATTTTGCGTAGACTATCGCGCTCTCAATCAAGCTACCGTGCCAAACTAGTTTCCCATTCCTAATATAGATGAACTTTTGGATGAGCTTTATGGAGCCAAAGTCTTTTCCAAACTCAATCTTAAGTCGGGCTTCAATTAAATAAGAATTCAGGGGGAGGATGTGCACAAGATGGCTTTCCGTACTCACGAAGGCCACTACAAGTGGTAATGCCATTTGGGCTTACTAATGCCCCAACTACCTTTCAGGCTTTGATGAATAGCATTTTTAAACATGTGTTGAGACAATTTGTCCTAGTATTTTTTGACGATATCCTTGTTTATAGTCCATCAATTGCAGAACATGAAGTCCACTTGTGGGAGGTGCTCTCACTGCTACATGACAATCAACTGTTTGCTAATAAAAAATTTTGTTTTTATCAATTGGAGATGGGGTAGCCGCGGACTATAACAAGGTGAGGATCATGGATGATTGGCCAATGCCGACTACACCAAAGGAGTTGCGTGGTTTTCTTGGTTTGACAGGATACTATAGGCAATTTGTGCATCACTATGGAAAAATCGTAGCTCCCCTCACTCAACTCCTAAAAAAGGATGCTTTTAAGTGGAACCCGGAAGCTACAAATGTAGTTCAAGCCTTGAAGCTTGCTATGAAAGCAGTCCCAATTCTGGCCTTACCTGACTTTGCGAAAGTTTTTATAGTGGAAACAGATGCTTCGGGCATCAGATTGGGTGCGGTGTTGTCGTAACGAGGAAGGCCCTTGGCATTTTTCAGCCATGCTTTACAAGGTCGTGCCCGTTTTAAATCTGTATATGAAAGAGAGTTAATGGCCATCGTAATGGCTATACAAAAATGGCGTCATTATCTCCTGGGGAGTCATTTTATCGTCCAAACTGACCAAAAGTCTTTGCAGTTCTTCTTAGAGCAAAGGATGGTGGCAACAGAATATCAAAGATGGCTAACCAAGATTATGGGTTTTGACTTCGAAGTGCAGTATCAATTGGGACCAGACAATAAGGTTACTAAAGCATTGTCAAGGATTCCTCATCCAGTTGAGTTCATAGCTATTTCAGTACCATCAATTGTGGATTGGGCCTTATTGTTTTAGGATATTACGGCTGATCAGGAATTGTAAGTAATTAAACAAGTGCTAGAGACTGATGTTGGCATGCATCCAGGGTGGTCTTTAGATTATAGCATTCTGTATTTCCAAGGTAAGCTGGTTTTGCCCAAATCTTCCTCCCTAATTCCACTATTGTTATATGAGTTTCATGGGAGTCCAATTGCTGGGCATGGAGGATTTTTACGCACCTTTAAGCGCATTTTCGGGGAGTAATATTGGCAAGGAATATGAGCAAGGGTCAAGCCCTTTGTGGAAAAATGCGCGATATGTCAGCAAAACAAATACCAGACCTTGTCTCCTGCAGGTCTCTTACAACCATTACCTATTGCAAATGCCATTTGGGAGGATCTTAGTATGGATTTCATTGAAGGCCTACCGAAATCTCACGGATTTGGCTCCATTATGGTGGTGGTGGATCAACTAAGTAAGTATGCTCACTTTATACTTCTTAAACATCCCTATACGACCAAAATAGTGGCTGATATGTTTGTGGATATGGTGTTCAAACTCCACGGCTTCCCAAGGAGCATCGTTACTGACAGGGACAGGATTTTTCTAAGTAATTTCTGGACTGAAGTTTTTCATCTCCAGCACATAACATTGAAAGGCAACACCGCTTATCATCCCCAAATCGATGGGCAAAGTGAGGTAGTAAACCGTTGCCTCGAGAATTACCTTCGTTGTTTTGCAAGTCAACAACCTAAGCAGTGGGCAGAATGGATATCTTGGGTAGAATACTCTTACAACAGCTCCTACCATACCTCTATCCGAAAGACTCCATTTAAGATAGTATATGGCAGGGACCCCCCTTGGTCAGCTATAGCACTATTACTACTTCTAATTCCACTCTTAAAGAACAACTTATGGGCCATGATTTGATGTTAAAAGAATTAAAAGAACAAATGGTTCTTGCTCAAAACCGAATGAAACAAAGTGCAGATAAGCAACGCACAGATGTGCAATTAGAGGTTGGTGATTTGGTGTATTTAAAGTTAAGGCCATATCGTCAGAGTTCTCTAGCTTCACGTCCAAATGAGAAGCTTTCTCCCCGATATTTTGGTCCTTACCTGATGTTGAAGCGAATTGGAGCTGTTGCTTATGATTTGCAACTTCCCCCATATGTTGGAATTCATCCTACTTTCCATATCTCACAGCTCAAGAAGGCCATCGGGTCTACTGAACATGTTCAGCCACTTCCTCCAATATTATCTAATGATTTGGAATTGGTCATAAAGCTAGAGACAATTTTGACGATCCATGTTAATGGCACAGACTTGGAACTCTTGGTGAAGTGGAAGCATCTTTCTTCTTTCAAAGCCACTTAGGAGTCGTTGCAATTGCTCAAGGGCATTTTTCCCACCTTCCACCTTGAGGACAAGGTGACTATTATTGGATGGGGTATTGATGGGCCTACTACTCCAGCTCCAACAGTCCGGTTCATTTATCAAAGGAAGAAATCTCGTGGTTTTCCTAAATCCAGGTCCAACAATGAAGAGTGAAAGGAATCCCTAAAGGTTAAGAATAAAGAGCTGTAATATGTGTGTGTGTGCTATATTGTGCAAGTTTATTACAAATACAGCAAGTTTGTTATTGCCAGCTGGGCATGTTAGTTACGGATTCATTACAAGAAAGTATTATATATAGATAGAATGAGAATGAGGCAGGCATAGACATTGTAATCAAATGATGTCAATGATGAGCAAGGCAAACTCATGAAATTTGCTAGTGTTAGTTTTTAAATATTCTAAATACAAACTTCTTCGACTCTTCTCTTCTCTTTGTTTATGTTATTTCTCCATTTTCAATATTCTACTACTGTTTCATTGCTTTTGATTTTATCAGATTGATTTCAAAAATAAACCAATATTATTGCTGAGGTTTGCAACTGGATCAACTAAAAAATGTGTCTTCTTAATAAAGGTAACACTCCCATATTTGACAGGCAACAATTGCAAATAGGTAATGCATCAAATGTTCCAACAGGGGCCAAAGAATTACTAGTGCTTTCTCGTATTCATTTGATTTCTAGGTACTAAAATTGAAAGACTTAACACTTCCAAGAACAGAACAAACCATATTTCAAGCATCTGTTTCACAAGGTATATGTGTATATACATACACAGATATTTATGCAAGTGTGAGTGCATATGTGATATGAGGGTAAGAAGGAGAAATAAAGGGATAGGCAGATAAGGAAGGGAAGGAGAGACAAGTAATACCTGTTGATGTTCTGGAAGTGGGAAGATATCATCAAAGATTGTTACTCTTGCATTTGACAATCCACTCCAACAAGGTATCTAACCAATCTCACATGTCATAAAGTTCATATTCAGAGCAAACTAAACCAAGAATTTTGAAGTATGAACAAAGAGATAATTAATCTGTACAAATTTCTTGTACAGATTTCTGTTAACAAATTTCTTGTATGGATGGCCAATGGGGAAAAAGAAAATATTAGATCTACATATGGAAAATAATGAAACTAATCATGTCCTAGGCTGAAACATAAGAACCATCAATTTCATTATGAATATGAAGATCACAGCTAACTGAGCCACTGTTATACACTAACAAACCCACCAGCTAAACAGCCAAAACATCTTAAATATTCATAAATTTATAGGATATCGTATTCCTAGAAACCCCTTACACATGTGAAGTTCATTATGTCAATTATCTGTATCAAATTTTATAATAAAGAAAAAGGACCACACGTGAATCACATGCAAAAAGACTTCAATGATTTACATCCTGTTGAATCTAGTGCAAAATCTACTAGGGAAACAAATGGATACCCTTGTCGCTTATGGTGCATTCAAGACATCGCAATGCACAGATGAGAAAATTTGTCCTTTAATTCCAAGAGCAAGATAGGTATTTAGAATATTCAGCATAATTGTAATACAAGATTTCAGATCAAAGAACATCTTTATAGATGATATGCCCATTAGGAAGTACCCAAGAAGAAAGAGCAATGTGACGTTTCTACTAAGGCTAATGTGGGCTCGTACTTGATAGAGGATAAGTCTAAATCCTTAGTTAGAACCATTATTCTTTTCTTTCCCATTCTTACAAAATGAAGTGTACTTCCAATTGATCAAACAAAAGAAGAACAGAGAATTCTTACACCAATTCCATATTAAAACTTAAAGCAAAGAGAAACGTATAAACAAACAAGTACAAAGTCAAACACTTCATTAATGAGACGCAAACACAACTGGGTTTTATTTCTAAGTCATGCCAGATAATTCCTTTCATAACAGGATCGCTTCTAAATTACATAAAAACATGGTCTTTTCCTGTCTCCACGAGTATACTAACGAATTCGTCGAAAACTAAAATTCGCTATCTTGTTAGTTGGTTTCAGTAATCATTTCTTAAGACAGGAACTCACCTCAAAATCTTGTCAATGTTTTGGATACTTCAAACAGAATGTTAAAGGAGAGAGCTTGAATGCGAAAGGAAAGAGCTTTTTTCAAGGACTACAATGGAGGATTGAGGGATGCGGTTTAACAAAGCGCTAACCACCCAAACACCTTGTGAAGGCCACTACCTGCTGCTGCCGATGATCAATATCATTACAGAAATCACGTAAGCATAAGAGAAAAAGAGAAATAACAACACAGAAAGGGGATTCAAATAAAACCAAAAATAATGATCATAGACACGAGCTTTAAGGATCAAAAGTTTCCTAGGACAAAGACCAAAGTCAAATTTCAGTTCTTTGGAGACATCTAAGCAAATATGACTGAAACCGAGCATGACGAGAAGGCAGGAAGCAAAATGAAAAGGGAGAGGGGCATCGATTGGCTTGGCTTAGGCAAGAGGTGAGCTAAGACCTCAGTTTTATTAAACGTCGATGTTTAGTTTTGGAATAGGTTGGAGCAAGGATTATGGAACAGGTGATCTAATGCCCTTTTATTGAGGCTAAAAATTTGGGATCAGATCTCCTGTATCATTTATGGTGTTTCTATCATGTACCATTAAATTTCATCAACACATTTATGTGAACTCCATATAAATATATAGATGAGTTTAATGGAACAGAATAAGTGGAATAGAGGATTTGACGGGTAAAAATCCCACTTGATTTCGATTACTAAAGTCTCAAATCAGAATAATTACTTAAAATTAACATAGGAATCTCTCAAAAAATGTTATAATCATTATCTATAATTGAACATTAATAATCACTATTAACTAGTTATTAATTAAATTTAATCATTTTTATGCAATAAAGAGTTAAGTGTATTAAATTTCCTTATATTTATTTTCACTTTTATTTATTTATTTCTATCAAATATTTTAGTTAACATCCATCTTTATTAGTGAATGATTAAAAATATAATAAAATAATGA
>JAOQML010019176.1:0-11803 GCA_027568935.1 Erythroxylum urbanii | reverse complement strand
CATGTGCATATATGAATGCATGAATATGTCAAAAACACTTTAAAATACTCCTAACCCATTCCAATTTACCAAAATGATCAAAATGCCCTTCCCATAAGTGAGGGGATGTTACAGAAGAAATACAACTCTATGATTTATAATGGAAGGGGAACTAGTTTCCTCTTTATTCCTTTGCTCAACCACTAAGCTTTCCTTAAGATTTTTCTTTCAACTAACGAACTTCTTTACTGGTGAAGAGAAATTACTAGACATGTCTTCTTTATAAATGACCTACAAGTTTTCTCGAGTTAAGTGAAAATGCCTTTCATGCTGCTGATAATACTACGAGTTAAGTGTATATGTCATAAAAATATTTACTATACATCAAGTCAAGTAACTGATATCGATGATCTAATAGAAATTTTAACACATATGTCTTTGTGAAGTTGCTAAGATGAACTATAAACACCATGTTTGCTTCATTTCCATAAAAAGAGAATGTTGTGCATTCTTCATATAGATACAAGCTCTAATGAGGTTAACAATCCATCTACAATCAAGTATTTCTCTTCCTTCTTATCAGTGAATCTTTTTTTATTCCTTTCTTTCCGAATGGTATATATGGCGATAATGAATGCTGCTTTAAAGAGAGTAACATTATTTTTCCTATGTTTTGAGTTTAGAATGACCCAATTCTGTGTTTGCTCCTACTTGTAACAACCATTATTATCAGGTAACATATGCAAAATTATGCTCTAGATAGCTTTGGAAAACTGACATAGAAAGAAAAGGTGATCTCTATCCTCCACAATCGTATTAAAAAGTAAACATATGTCATCCTCATTGCCATAGCAGTGACTCTTGGTTTGAAGTTTATTCTTAATCACAAGCCATATAATGAAAGAAGCCTTGGGGCTGACAATATTTCTCTATAAGGGATTAAACCAAGGGACTTCAATAGTTCAATCTAAAAATAACTAATACCATAAAATATTAGAGAATTTTCCATTCTGGTTCAGTCTCCAGGTAATAACATCATCATTCATTAAATCATTTAATCTAGGAAGGTAATTCACCAGAGATTGGAATCCTTTGAAATCACCATGTCATTCTCCATTCATAATTAGAGAAGATACTTTTGAATTCAATGGCATTCTATTCCTTAAGTGCTGAAATTCAGGTGCATGAATAATAGGGCTTATGTCAAGCTAATTGTCAAACCAATTCCATGTCTTTTCCCCACTACCAAATTTATGCTGATTGCAAAGATAGATGATCGCCCTTAATTTCATCATCTATTTAAGGATGAAAGAACCATCCTTAGAATAACCGGCCTACCAGAAGTTAGTGTGTTTTAAATAATATTCATGGATCTATTTGATCCATAACATTTTATGATAGTGTATAGTCTCCACAACCTCTTACAAATTAAAACATTCTACATTGTTGAAATTGAGATGATCCCAAGACCTCCATTCTTTTTAGGGATTGTCACATCAGTCCACTTAATTCTAGAATTTTTTAAGTTTTCAATTTTTCCTATCCACAAGAAGGCCTTCATAATTCAGTCCATCTTTTTGATAACTTTTCTAAGTAAAGCTATATGTGCAGTCCAATGAATATGTAAAGTACTAAGAACCGAAATAATGAGAGTTAATCTAGCAGTATAAGATAAAAACCTATTTTGCTATGACATCACTCTAGATTTCATTCTTTCAATGATAGGTAAGCAGTTATAGTGCTTGGGCTTAGAAGCTATGATAGGAACTCCTAGATAGCAGAAGGTATTCGAGACAATGTCAAAGCTAGTGATTCTCCTTATTTCATCCGAATTCCTCACATCAGCTAAGATGTATATGTTACTCTTATCCAAGCTATGCTTTTTGCCAAACCATTGAGCAAATAAGCTTAAAACATGCATCACTATATTGATAGAGAAGGCATCAGTTCCACACAAAAGTAGCAGGTCATCAGCATATATAAGATGAGTAAAATTGACTTCCTTATAATTGTGATGATATTTGAAGCCTCCATTGGAAAGTATGAGCTTGTTTAAAAGCCTAGAAAATCCTTCCATAACAAGAGTGAACAAGTATGGAGATAAGGACTCCTAGTTGAATTCCCTTAGCTGGTTTAAAAGGTTTGGAAGGAATATTATTGACTAGCATACTCAAAGATAGAGTCTGAATACAATTCATAATCCACTACACAAATCTATGAGGAAGTTACATAGCTTCAAAGCATAATTAAATGAATTCCCAGCAAATGTTATCGAAAGCTTTGAAGAAATCAATCTTATTAAGCAATTGTTGATTTTTTACCAAAATTATAATCCTTCATTAGTTCTTGTATCAGCAATATATTGTGTCCAATGTTTTGGTCAGGCATGAAGGCACTTTGAGTTATATTAATAATGTTAGATATTGCCATCTTTAGTCTTTCAATTAGGAGCTTTGAGATCACCTTATAGATAGTATTACAGTATGAGATAGGCCTGAAATCACTCATAATGCAAGGCCTTTGTTTTTTAATAACCAAATAGACAAAAGTGTGATTGATTTCATGAAGTAGCTTAGAAGAGCCAAAGGATTCCTGAACTACCTCAGTGAATAACTCCCCAGAGATATCCTATGTTTGTTGGAAAAAAATGTAGTAAATCTATTTGGTCCAGGAGATTTAAAGGGATGTAAGCTAAAAAGAACTCTTTTTATATCTTGTGCAATGACAAAAGAGATGAGAGCGTCCTTAATTTCATAATCAATATTGCATTCGAACAGTCTGAATACATTAAAGCTAGGTGAGATAGAGTTAGTAGTTTCCATAAGTGATATGAAATAATGTCTAGCTAACTCTAGTAGGCCATTCTGATCTATATGTTCTCTCCTCCTGACTGTCCAGAAGCATTGAAATCTTATTGACATTCCTACGAGCAAGAAAGGAGGAATGAAAAAATTTGGTATTAGAATCACCTTCTTTCATCCAGTTTATCTGAGCTTTTTGCTTTATAACTAAGTTGTGGTATCTAAGGACTTCCTGATATTCTTGCAGGCATTTCATTTCTATTTGTCTATTTTCAAGGTTGTGAGGAGTCTCATAATAGGTTTGTTGAGCAAGGACGAGTTTCTCCTTAAGAGTATACAGGTTAAGATGTCTGCCAAGCATAAATTTTTTAATAATAGCTTTCATCATTCTTAATTTTTACACGAACTAATTTGATTTAAACCCGAGACTTCAAAGTGCCAACATGTATTAGCTAAATCTTAAAAGCCTTTCATACTAGTGATAGCATTAAAGAATCTAAAATGGGCTCCCATATTTCTAAAGTCAATGAGTCTCTATATCAACATATATGAGTGGTCTAACATCATATTTTCTCCAAAGTGCACAAACGAGTTTAGGAATTGATTTAACCAAAAAGAGTTCACAAGTGATCTATTTAATTTCTTCGTTGCAAGTAAAATGCCTTGTTGATTATTAGTCTAAGTAAGTAGCCTTCTAGTGGAGTTAAAATCCACCAAATCCATCTTCATTAAAAAGCTAAAAAACTCCTTGTTAGTTTGAGGTGAAATCTTCTTCCACCCTCAACTTCAGTAGAATTAAGTGAGCAATTAAAGTCCCCCACCATAAACCATGGATTTTGTATTCTGAGTTGTATATTTTGCATGTCCCTCCATAATTTATCCCTTTGAAAGCTAAAATTGGAAGCATACACAAGAGATAAATCATGCACAATACAAGTATTCCTCATATAACATTGAAAATACATTAGCTACTTATATTCTTTAATAACATTCACTTCAATCAAATTATTATTAAAAAGACATATGATTATACCATTGTAGTGTAAGCTGTGATTAGAAAAAAGCTCTCAATTAGCACCCAAAATCTTGCAAGAAAAAGTGTAAGAGGATCTTTTATTTTTGTTTCAAAAAGATCCATTAAAATAGGTTTCTTGTCCCTCACCACCTCTTTCACCACACACTTTTTAAGAGGGTTAGTCAGCCCTTTGGTGTTCCAAACAATGATTGACTTATGTGAGGGATTCCCATATATTTTTCTGCTTACCCTTCTTCCTAATAGACCTCCTCCTAACATTATTGGATTGTATTCTAAAATCTTCAGATTCAGAATTAGTTATTGCTATTTTAGTGGGATGACTGACTGCTTTATCAATTTCTAGGACATGCTCTCTGTTCTCTTCCCTAGTATTATCGCTGATAATTGTTGTATTACCTTACACATCCATTTTGTTATGAATACAATTGGTTTCTAACCTTCTACTCTTTATTAGAGAAGTGTTATTATGCTGAGAACTTAGTTCTGTCTCATTCCCAGCTGTAACATGCTCAACTACATCTTGTTCCATGACCTTAGCTTGTAACAACCTGGGTGAGCTTGGCAAACTGTTGTTTTCCATTGCCTCACTTGTGTAGCCACTGGATTTATTGCAGGAAAAGGATAATCTGATTTTAGGGTGCTTTGACTTTTTTTCATTTTATAATTTGCTTCAGAATGTTGATCTATGGATGTTCAACTTCCATTAATTCTTCATTCCATCCAGTTTTGAACAATTTGTTAGTGGGGATCCCTTTTTTGATGGAGTTACTAGGCTTCCATGAATATGTAATTTGTATATCAGCTTTTTCTGGCTCTCTTGTCTCTCCTAATTTGAGAATTGATAAGTCATCAAGTAATAAAGCAATCTTTTGAATTCAATACAAAGCTTAGCATATCCAATTCTCTGCATAGTTTCAATTTACGTGTCCATATATATTGTTTTCCCCAGTGAACTTGCTAAGAAACTCAACCCCTTAATGGTCCACAACTCTATTGGCAGATTGTGAAAATTAACCCACATTAGCAAAACTTCTTTCTTACTCCTATCAAGATCCATTCCAAGCTTCCATTGCTGTACAAAGAGGGTATGATCCCCCATATTCCAAGGTCCTTACTCTACTATCTCAGCTAGATTGGTTTCACCCATAAATTTGAATAAAATGGTGCCATCTTCTCTATACAACACCTTATTTAGCCCTTTTTTACCCCAGGGAAAGCAACTCTTTTAGTTCAAAAGAACCCAATAAAGACTGTAGACCATGCTTTAGCTCCTGCCTGTAATAATCACTAATGTATAGGAAATGTCCACGTACTTTCTTAAGTATTTTGTTTGATTTAAATGCTAAATTACCTTTACCTAGTTTTTGATATCTTTTCAACTAATTATACAAATTGGACTTTGTGATGATGTTATTAATAATTAAAAGAAATTCTATGAAAAGAAGAAATTTTAATTTTTAGAGGAATATAGTCTAACCTACGATATTGTGCTAGTTCTTGCTCTAAAATGATTAAATACAGTAAGTGGCATGATCGTGGCTAGCCATGTAAAAGTCAAATGTGAAGAAATGCAATCCATGATTAAAAGACACAGTTTTGTTAAAGGTATTCTATATATCTTTAAGAAAACAATAAGATCTATATCTTAGATACACGAATGTGCTAAACTTATGTCCATCACCTAGAGGATGTGGACTTAGTATAGACTATGTCCCTGCTAGAGTAAAACATATTTAAAAAAGCCCTAATTTTTATTGGACTTTAATCATCTATTAGAGAAATTAAATATAAGAAATATCTTCTTTCTTTCTATCGCTAAGGTTAGCAGTTGAAAATTTTCTCCAACCGTTTTTATTTTAATTTATTTTTATTATATAATTAAAATTTGTACATCTTCTCAAATGATTAAGTTGTTGAAAGAGTTGGAATTTAAGATTTTTATTCAAGAATTAAAGGCAATTCCAAGAAAAGCATAAAGAATTTAACAAGTCTTAGAGGAATACATCCTAGCCCATACTCATGTACTATCTCTTAACCTAAAAGTATCAAGTCTAGTATGTGACATAATCATGACTAACCATTTAAAAGTCAGAGACGAAGAAATTGTGATCCATAATTAAGAGATATAACTTTGCAAACGTTTATGATTTCATCTTTAGAAAAATAATAAGATCTATAGCTTATAATCACAATAGTACCAAATATGGTGTCTATTACGTAAATATAGGCAATATCTATAGGGTAGATCGTATTCCAAGTGATGTACAGGGTATTTAAAGAAAAAAAATCTTAATTTTTATGAGACTTTAGCCTTCTATTATAGACAAAAACATCTAAAAAACATCCTTTTCTATTTAAAGCTAGGATTAGACATCAAAAGGAATCCCCAACTATTGCATAATTAATTCTAAGCTATTTTTCACTATATAATCAAGATCCATAAATCTTCGTTGAGGATCAAGTTGTCAAATAAATTAAATAGTTCATATTGATTTGCTTCTATCATGATTTTTCTATTTTTGATTTTTGATTTTATCATTTTCAGTATAATTGAAAGCTAAAAACTTTATATTTTTATGTAGGAGAAACCTTAACATTTATTTTTGTACGGAATCATTTAGTTTAAAGTATTATATGTGATATATTTATGTTAGTTATCTTCGTTAGTCTTAATGATGATTATTCAAGCTAATGTCTAAATCTAATACTAATTCATCTGTGGAAAATTCTAGAGAGCTTGCTTATGATTGGACCATAAATTAGATAGATAGGGTTGAATGGTATTCTCTAGAGAGACCAATATTACCTTTTTTGGAAAAATTAAATGATTATACATAAAAAAAAGGAATCAAGAAAATTATAAAAAGAATAAACGTGGATCAAGGACTTAGCACCATATTATTAAATTGTCCATTAATTAAAATGCAATATTTCAATATTTAAATGGGAATGGGTCCTTATTGAAAAATGGTTTCAACAAATGATGAGTAGAGACTTCACCGTGTTTGTTGCATGCTAGTGTGGAGGAAGAATCATCTCTATGTACACTAGCTCCTTCACTGGACCAAGGTAGGCACATATGGTCTTTAGTTAACAACTTCATTCTCTCTGTGAATTTGAAGCACTATGGCTAGTTGATTAAGCTACATGCTACTAGTTATTCCATTATGACACCAAAGCTAACTTCTTGGTGACAAAAAAATCAGTAAGTGGCCATTATACCATACTCTTAAGCTAATTCATGCAAGGATGAGATGTTTGATTGTTAAACTAATGCTCATTTAGGCGATCGTGTAGTGCTTCTAATTGAAATTTAACTTTATGCTAGGAACCACCAAAAGCTGTACACATACAGCGTCTTTCCTTGTAAGTCTAATTATCAAATTATGCATTCATTTCCTTATTTACAGTGGTAAGATTATCCATCTCTACTCACCTTTGTATGATTAGGAATAAGTCATTATAATCAAATGAGAATCCAAGAATAGTTTATTACAATCTCCATATTTGTTGGATATGCTCACTCATTTTCTTAAACTTCTGACAAAGTGTATATTACTCTCTAATACACACCAAAATTAGGTTTATAGTTTCTTCTATTGCTCTTACTTATTTTTTAAACCTCTTAGTGTTCCTTTCTTTCCATACTAATTCTAGGAAGATTCCCAAGACAGTTATATAAGTCAAAAAGTCCCCTTTTGAGAGTCAATTATAGTTTTTTATCATCCATTGGATAATATCAGGTTAACCACATTAGAATTTAGATTTAGTAGCATCTAACTTAGCTCCATATACCATCAAAATAGGTAAAATAAACAAATAGATGAGCCAGATTTTTAGCTTCCAATCCATATAACATTCAATTGTCTAGGTCTTGAAGGAAGAGAAGTCTCTCCATTGTGTTAATTGTGTTTTTAGCTACCAACCACGTGAAGAATGGGTATCTAGGAAATAGACTTATATCCCATACAAGTTTATGCTAGAACAAAATTTGTCCTTTCGATCTAATTCATTCCCGCCAGGCTTTGTTTATGAATTTTCCATTAAGGTGGTTACTCTAAATGAAGCAATCCCTTAGCTCTAAGTAACACATGACTCAATTACCATCAGTAATTATGCCATTTCCTATCAACAATCACCTATTAACCATAGCTTAAGTTGGAAATTAACTCTTAAATAAGACAACCTCCATATTTTTAAAGTGAAATATTTCTTAGGATTTCACAAAATTTAATGCATCCAAAAGTGTGTTAGAAATAGTATAGATACGAGTTAATTAGTCTAAGGTTAGATGGCTATAAATCAAGAGAGTATAGGTTTAATGCATAGAAACTCCTTTTAGTCTAGACAATATATCGAATCTAGTTTAATAAAATCATGAAGTTAAAAAGTGTTTTTAAGAAGTACTTATCTAAGCATAATCATTAGATTACATTCTTTTGAGAAATTGTCCAATTAGTTATTTCCTTAATTGTTATTGAAGTCAGTAAATTTTTATTTTACACTTCTTTTTTAAAAATCCATAAATCATCGTTCTATTTATTATCTTTGGGCTAGGTAATAGTATTTGACTTTCTATCCTTATCGCTTCCTTATGAGATTTAACTTCTACTTACCATTATATTGCTTACTAACAATATACATACTTGCTTATTTAGTGAGTAATATATTTATAATATGAAAAACTTTGGCAGAATTAACACATACATTACATATTAATATAACCTACACCAAGTTTTTGATGCATGTTATTAGGGTAATGTCGAAGTTTTACTCTATTAGCTGCAAGTATACAGATCGCAACTTATAGGATAAAAAGTATCATCCAACTAAGATTGTAGTATTACTGAAAAATTCTTGTAAATTTTGTTTAAGGTAAAAAAAATAGATGAATAACTAAGAATTAAAATAAAAACAATGAATTAATAAATAAACAATGAACTAGGTAGTAGTGAATTAATTGATTGATCAATGAAGACAACTAGGAATTACTTATATCCATATTTGTTTTCATCTGACCTTCTTAATTTAATCATACTTGATCATAGATATCCAATAATTATTATTACCCTCTCTCGAAATCTAATCAAGTAACCTCAATTAAAATAAATAAAAATTGAATTTTGATCTCTCAATCTATCAAAACTCTCTAACTATGTAATTAGATTTGAAGCAATCCTATAGATAACTAATAAACAATTAAGATATCTCTTCAATTTCCTATTAATTTGATGTCTATAAGAATATTAAGGTTCCAACTCTCGCTGTGCAACACAACATAAATGATTCAATCCAATCTCTTGATTCAAATTAAATATAAAGCAGCAAACATTACAAGCATATTTTATTAAATCAAGAATGTAAAGTTTAAAAAATAAATCAAGAATAATTCATGAAAAAGATTTATTAGTAATCCATAGATGTAACTATGTGTCCAAATTTAATCATCATAATATCTAACAACAATAAGGAAATAAGAAAAGGGTAGAGAATTAAATCTGAAAGTCTTCTTTTCTTTGACTTACGCAGGAAATTATGTAGCCTTGCTCGTGAGAATTTTACTTTTTTGATCTCCTCTAGTTATGTTTTTGACACCTTCAAGTGATGTTTTTCTCTTTTTTATATACTCTTAAGTCTTTTAGGGTTTTGTCCAGTTTTTTCCCTCTTAAGTATTTTAGGGTTTTGTCCAAGTTTTTTCACATGTGTATATATATATATATATATATATATTTAAGGATGAAACTAATTTCAAGTAAACAAATAATTGTTATGAATTTTTACACTCATCTAAAATCACTTAGATTTAGGCTCATAATTTAAAAATCATTGTTAAAGGTCTTTAGTTTCCTAATGAAATTTATAAACTGGCTAAAGTTATGTCTCACTACCACCTTATTCAATGGTTAGTAAATGGTAAACCACCCATCTTATTTAATGGAGGTTGAGGCTTGAGGCAAAGGGACCCTTATCTCTATATATTTTCATTCTATATATGGAGGCTATGAATAGACTGACTGAACACAATATAGAGGTTGATCCAGGATCTAAGTTTCACAGTCGATGCAAGAAAAATTGGTTTGTTCAGTTTAAAATTTGTTGATGACTTACTCTTAGTCTCCACAACTAATGAAATGATAATGAACATCCTTATCAACTCCCTGTACAATTTTAGAGATATCTCTAGCTTGAGCATTAACTACAATAAAAATCCATCTTATTGTTTCTTGCAGTGCTTCCCATATGGCTGAAAAACTGTCAACTATTTTATGGTTACAGGTCAGGAAACCTCCATTCACTTATTTGGGTCTCCTATTGTCTACCAAGAAACTACAATTTTGGGAATCTCAACCTCTTATTGAGAAGGTCCACAAGAGACTAGGTTGTTGATGCAACAAAGACCTATCGCAAGTTGGTAAAGTAATGTTGGTCAGATCTATTCTAAACTCTCTCCAAATCTACCAGGCCTCACAAATGTTTCTACATAAAAGGGTTGATAAATTCATTGGAGAAATTAATGAGGAAATTCTTATAGGGTGATAGGCAGGGACATCAGGAGAGGAATTACCAAGGTGAAGAGGTATGATGTTTATAAGCCAAAATATGAAGGAGGTAGAATCATATCTATAATCTTATGTAATAAAGTGCTAATAGGAAAGGGATTACGGAGGTTGTTAGTCAATAAAAACTCATTATAGGTTAAATGGATAAACTCATACTTCCTAAGGGACAAAAGGGTTTGGGAAGTAACCAACGTACCTTCCTTTTTATGGGGCCTTTCTCAACAGATGAAGATGAAAGCTAACCTTGTAAGTATATCAAATTCCAGATAGGAAATGGGAAAACAACATCATGTCCTTCGATGACTAGAGTAATTTAGGCCCTATTCACTAATCACCACTTCTTCCATACATAAGAAACCTCTTCCTTATGAATACTAATGTTAAGGTATTGATTGATGCCAATTAGTGGTGTAATATCCCTGATGAATTGGAGTACATTTTGCTTAACTGCCCGATGTGAAAAGGGAGGATAGGTTTCTTTGGATTGGAAATTCATTTGGCAAATTCACTAACATATCCTTTAAGGAACTAGTAAGGCTAGTGGGAAAAATTAAAGAATGGCACAAGGTGATGTAGAATTCAAATCTAGCTCTTCCTATGTAAACAAGCACCATAATACCTTGTGCATTTGTTTTTTGGATGCAACTTCACCGCAGGGATATGAAAGTTGTCCAAGACTTATGCTTACTCAACAAAGCAGGTTTAAAATATGAAGAAATCATCAGGTGGCTGCAGAATGATAGCGGAATATCCAAAGGTGACTGGACTGCTAATTTACTTAATCTGTGTAGGGTCGTGTATTTATAAGATTTAGAGGGAAAGATCTTCAAGGTGCTTTAAGGGTATTACATGTCCAAAATAACTGGTTCTGGAAGATTATACTCATTGAATTAGGGTATAGCTACCCCAAAATGAAGCTGCTAAAGGCTGTTGGCCTAAAATTGCTAATTACTGGAAATTTTAAAGGGGTCTCTGGGCTATTAATACTAGGTTTATATCGGTTTCTCCTTTGTAAGTACTGGGTAAAATGTGGAATGTATTGCCCTTATCATGGTGTTTGTATGGTCAAGTTAGCGACTTTAGTAGATATGATGGTTTTACCAGAGTTATCCTTGTACATTGACGTCGTATGATGCCTCTTTCAATATTGCGTTGACGTCGTATTATGCCTCTTTCAATATTAGCCTCGTACAAATTGCGTGGACTGACCCATTTTCTAATATAAGTGGTATGTGAGGTCATAATGAATAGTAAACGAAGTTAAAGGTTTCATTTTCTGTCAAAGTAAACTTTTACACTTTTTGATGTATATAAAAATGTTATTTGTTCTTTAGAAGTCTTTATAATATAAAACTTTTATTAATATCTTTATTTGCAGTTAAATGTTATAAATGATATATATCAATATTACTTAAATAAATTTACAT